>BQKZ01002796.1:21461-34019 GCA_036244855.1 Temnopleurus reevesii | reverse complement strand
CCCCCCTCCCCTAAAAAAAGTAAGCTTGTTCATTACATTCCACCGACAAGCTTGCAAACAAAAGGGAAAATGAAAATTTCGTCACTTCCTGCTTGAAGAAATTATGTCTTCAGAGGAAAGAATGGTTATCTTATCCTTATAGATGAACATTTATGCTAGATTCAATAGTATTATGTTAGATTTTCACAAATTATATGTAATTATGCTAAGCATAATTTCTTAAAGATCAAAATTATGCAAGATTTGGCAATTATGCTTTCTTATATATAGGCCTCTGTACAACTATACTTTCTTATATATTAGTCAAATAGAATCCCAGCAGGACCGTGACAAATTATGATAACGCTGGTTTATTGGTGAATATGATAGTCTAGAGGGTACTAAACAGAAATCCGGTGGATGCCACTTGGGGAATTTTTTTATTGGGATTTAAAAATTTTATGGAGGCACTAAGGTGACAGACATATACGAGATTTTTTTCGCCGCAACAGCAGCAGTCCTTCTGAATCTCTTTTTCGGTGTCATTTTAGGGCCTCCGTAATTTGTTGATATCCACGAATGACGAAAAATGAAAATGTCATCTTTTCATGAATTCTCAATGCTATACCTTCAAATGAAAAAGGTTAAACACGAGAAGGCTAGTGATATGTTAGTATATGACCACATGAAGTAAATTGAGGGTCACATCATATCCTTTCTAAATCTAATTAGCCATTCAAATTAATCTAATGAACGAAGAAAAATAACATGATATAGCTCATTGTATGAACTATGTTTTATGCTAGATTTAAGAAAAGGACAGTCGCGCCCTCCGATTGACTAACTGTCAGACGTGGTTTCTATGATGGAGGCATTTTTAAAGATCATATGATATTATTTCAGACCATTAATTTCATCAGTTGTGTTAATTGTATCAAATATATATTTATTAGATAAATTAACAGACGTTGTCAATTGTACTTTATACCAGATTACATTGAAATTACTGTATGAATAACATGTTACATGTGAGAATTATTGCTAATGTTCACATTAAACCAGTTGTTGAGTATATACAAAGCACGCTTTTTTGTCTTCCCCATTTAGATAAACAAAATGGCTGAATGTTAAAAGAATATAACATGACTCGGGATTTACACCATGTTATCACATATTTACATTTTACCAGCTTGTATATGTTCATATATTTTATTAAAATTGAAGAAATGCGTAATCAACACAATTCACAGAATCAATACCCTGAAATAATATCATATGAGCTTCCTCATAAACTGCAGACCCTTTTTTTCCAGGAGATTTCTTGCAAGCATAAAAACCCTTTAAAAAAAGTTTTAAAAATATATTTTTGTGGCGGTGCAAATGTGGTCCATACAATAATTGTTTCAACGTAGAACATTGGTAATATGACACTTCGGCTATAGTGTTGTCAACTTTCGCCTTTTGCCATATTATTTTGTTGTGAAAATGCTTACTAGCATTGTCACAAGCCCTTGAATTGATAACACAATTTCAAACATCGAAAAGCTTATCATTATTTTAGTTGGCATGGCTCCCATATTTTCAAGTGAAAAATAAAATTAATATTTACACAGATGAAAGGTATGATTACTGATGTATTTATGAAAGTTTTATTTGAATGAAAACAGAATTGATCATGTAATAATGCATACAATCATCAACGATATCAAGCCTCAAAGTTTAACATGAATGGAAACAGAATTGATCATTGTCGAGCAACTATGTGTTGGTGGATGTAGTAATGCATACAATACAATTGGTAATATGATTTCAAACATCATAAAGTTCATTATTATTTCAGTTGTCATGCTTCACGCAATTCAATTGAAAATGAAAAAAATATTTACACAGATGAAAGAAATCATTAATGGTATTTGCTGTGAAAATTCAACATGAATGAAAACAAATATGATCATTGTTATGCAACAATGTGTTGGTGAATGTAGTAATGCTTGCAGTACAAACAACTTGAATAAAATTTCGTCCTTGGTAAAACGGTGGAACGCATTTTGTGTTTTCGTTCATTAACTTTTGACGCATGACACTGACGAAAAAAATAATTAGTAGTAAGAGATTTTTTTATTCTGACAATGTATTGTTGTCAGCTTTTGCCGTTTGATGCAGAATTGTTTGAAATTGATAAGCATTAAATTGTCGTAAACACTTAAATTGGCAACGCAATTTCAAACATTATAAAGTTTATTATTTCATTTGTCAATGATCCACACACTTTCAAGTGAAAAATGAAAATAATATTTACACAGATGAAAGGTAGGATTAATGATATATTTATGAAAGTTTAACATGAATGAAAACATAATTGATCATGTAGTAATGCATACAATACAAACAACTTGAATAACATTTTTCCTTGATAAGACGATTGAACACATTTTGTGTTTTCGTTCAATAACTTTTGATGCATGACTCTACAAAATTATCTAGATTCACCTGCAGAAAGATTTTAAAACTCTTGGCAAAACCTGGCAATTTATATTGATGTCAGCCGTTGCCATTTGAAACAACAGCATAATATTTTTATGAAAATAATAATTAAAATTGTCGTAAATTCTTAAATTGGTAATCTGAATCATCATAAAATTATACCCTTATTTCAATCGCCATTACTCCATATCCTTTCAAGTGAAAAAACGATAATGATATTTACACAGATGAAATGAAGCGTTAATTATGTCCTTGTGAAAGTTAAACATGAATGAAAACCGAAAAGCTAATTGTTGAGCAACAATGTGTTGATGAATTATGAAACAGCATTCATCACACTCTAACCTTGACACATTGTTCTTATGCAAACAATATGCCTGAGAGTACAATAGTGCAAAATCTAGAGCGAGGTCAAATTTGTACTATTTTATGTCTCGAGAAATGACATGGAAATGATATGAAAATGACACCATATCGCCGATTTCGAGTGCACAACATCCATAGAATTAAAAAAAAAAGAGTCTACTCAAAATAATATTATTTTCATCGGGAGCAGAAAATGTTGGTGAGCAGAGCAAAAAACCAAAGAAAATCGGTCAAGTAATAACAAAAGTTATGAATTTTTCATGATTTGACAAAAATGGACAAATCAGTGCAGAGTTTGTTATGTTGCCAATAGGCAGGTTTACTAATAGATGCAGATTTTATGCATACCTCTAACACAAAGGTTGTTCTTGACAACCTGAAAGCTTGCCCGAGGCTTGCCCGACATAGCAACAAATAATGTATGCCAACTGGATTCCAAGTATTGTAGTCTAATTATCATCACCCGGTCTATGGAATACCACGTAACTACGTTACACGCACATAAATTTGAATATATAAGTAAACCCTCCTATTGACGACGCCATAGGTGTACTACTAACCATCTTTTTGTTTATTTATTGTCTATTTATTGTGTAAAATTCACAATTTATACCAAAAAGAAACGCAGTTCGTACGGGATCTGATGAAGCTATCGTGAAGTATTGAGGAAATAATTTTTTTTTTCGGCAAAAGTAACATTTTATGACATTGATGTGAATGTAATAAAGGGTCAATTGTGCACCTTGTCAATTTGTCGAAATATTAAACATTCGTAAATTTCCTTTTAGTTTCCGGGGGTTTTTCTCAGTTGTTGTTTCGGCGGGGTTTTTTTTCGCTCTGTTCATCTGGTTTATCTGCTGCTGGTGAACAAATATTATTTTTGGCAGACTGTTCTTTTTTGAGTTGGTCTAACCACCGAACAGCTTCGTAGCCTATGGAATGTTTTTCAACACAATATAAATCTGCTTTTTATCATTAGAAGCACTCATCAAAGTTAATATGTAATTCGTAATTATTCTTCACCAGATCTATAAAGTGGTAGTGTCACGTCAAGATGGACAGCATGCCCTCAGCGATGAGCAACATGTGTTTATGTTTTTTCTACATCTTTTGATAGGTAGAATCTCCTTTTGAATTGGACTAAATACTATATGACTTTGTTTGCAATGGGATATTTTACAACACCATTATACATTGCTTTTCAATATGTTTATATTCATAATTATTCTTCCCCAGATCTTTAAAGTGGTAGTGGCACGTCAAGATGGACAGCATGCGCTCAACGATGAGCAATATGTGTTTATGTCTGCTCTGTTCATCTGATTTTTCTACTCCTTTTTAACAAATAGGCATAATCTCCTTTTAAATTGGACTAAACACTATATGACTTCGTTTCCAATGGGATACTTTACAACATGACGATTCATAAATCTGGGCGATGTTTCATCAAGTTACGAAAGACTTTAAGAACGACTTTACGCACGACAGGTATCAGTTCTGTTCTTGAGCTGATTAATCGAGAATCTAATGCGTATTAGACTCGTTATCGTACTCCAGTCTTTCTTAAAGTCTTGCGTAACCTTAAGAACGATTTGGTGAAACACCGCCCAGCTTTTATCATTGGGATCATTTATTAAAATCGACATGTATATATTCGTAATCATTCTTCCCCAGATCTTAAAGTGGTAACGTTACGTCAGGATAGACAACATGCCCTCAACGATGAGCAACATGACGGGCATACCAACGACTGACGTCATCGCGGACGACAGTAGTCATGTTGTTGGAGAGGTACGTATCCACGTATGTTTGGTTGCCATAGACTATTGTTCCCTTCTCTCTTTTAAATAGCGTGGGTAAGCCGGACAAAAGTGATTTTTCTTCTTTTTTCTTGAAAGTATACACATTTAATTTGAAGAAAAAAAAACGTTTGAAAAATAAGACTAAGGTTATAATGTAATGAAAAACCAAAGAAAATCTGAATATTACATTCTAGATTGCATTTCACATTTTATGAGGATTTTAATGTCGCTGTTATTTGATTTGAAGTTTTTGAAAACATGAAAAAATGAAGAAAAACGGTTGACCCTAATCAATCTAAAAGGAAGCATAAAAAAATTAGAACAATGCAAAAAGGGAATGGAATTTTATAANAAATGTCAATCCTGTTGTGACATCACAAGAGTCAAGTTTGTTCACCTTTCTAGATCATGTTTCAGAGCTGGTTCTGTAAATAACAAAAGGAAATATGTGGATCAATGAAAGGGAATTGGAGTGCGCAATCACCTGAATTGAAATCCCTGCATTGATCCACATATTTCCTATTGTTATTTACAGAACCAGCTCTGAAACATGATCTATGCAAGGTGAACAAACTTGACTATTGTGATGTCACAATGGGATTGACATTTGAAAGAAATTTTTAGGGGCGTTCCCTACTAAGCCAACATAAAAAAATATTATAAAATATATGAAACACATGTGGGCCCTCTTTCACTGAAAAGGGTATTGATAATGGTATAATACATCAATACAGATCAACTTGTATTTTCATAATAGTGGACCTTTAAGAGTTGACGTCTCTAGATAGTGGATTTTCGAAATTAATGGACGGAAGCATGTGGACGGTAGAAAACGAGTGCGAATCTGATGTGCGCATGCATGAAATGATGCGCACATCAGTTGCACACTTGTCATTTGTTGCGCACATCTTTGATGCGCAATCGTTTTTCCATCGTCCACATTCCTACCACCAATTTAAAAAAATCTACGATACAGGCTTGTGGACGGTAAAAAATGAGTGCGCATTTGATCTGCGAATTGAATGACAAGTGCGCATCTGCGCATCTTCCGATGCCTACATCAGTGCCCCACATCTGCGCATCTTAACCGATGCCTACATCAGTGCGCACTCATTTTATACCGAAGCCACCGTCCACCAATTTCGAAAACACACTATCATGACCACCAAAGTCCATGCTATGTCTTTCTACATATAGTTTCTTTGTCGTATGCTCCTTTATGCTATCTCTCCCAACACAAGTGGTTCTCTCCATCCTCCAAGAAGCTCATCTCTACATCGTCTTCGCGGGTATCTCCATCTCTCTCTTCGGTATGGGCTGTATCGTGTCAATAGGGAGGTTACGCTCGACAACGGAGCGGCTCAACTACGGGAGAATTCGTCAGATTCCTGCGTTCTTGCTAACCCGTCCTTATTCCCTCCGTTACTCGTAACTTCTCTTACGCTACTCGCTCGACGGCAGTATGCAAATCGAGTGTGACGTCAGGAATCGAGCTTTCATGCTCAAATCCAAAGATTTGCATAATAGGCACGTGATACGCTTGGCCGCATCTGATTGGCTACGTTCCTGCATTTAAGACGGACGCGGGATTGAGCAAAGACCGTTGTAGAATTCTGCTCTTCGCCGCTTTTGTCACTGGCAACCAGCGAAGTCGACCTAGACGGGTCGAAAATGGTATTGATCGGCGATTTTGCCGTTCGCGTTGACGGTGCGTAACCTCGCTAATCAAGGACTTTGACGACCGCGACACTCACCTCTCAAAGAGTGTCGTCATTCGCCCTCTCCTCATCCCCGTCCGCATTCTCGTCCGTCCTCATCCTTCTCCCTCTACTCATCCTCATTCTCCTTCTTCTTCTCCTTCTCCTCCTCTTCCTCCTCCTCATTCTCATCCTCATCTTCATCCTCATTCACATCCCTATCCTTATCCTCATCCTCATCATCCTCATCCTCTTCCTTCTCCTCCTCCTCCTTCTCCTTCTCCTCCTCCTGCGTCTTACTTCTCCTCCTCATTTTATTCCTTTCTTCATATATTCGTATTCATATTATTTTAGTTATTGTTATTGTTATCGTGTTGTTGTTATCATTATTAGCATGATTATTTATATGTCGAGTATTTTTGTCTTCATATTTCATAGTGTACTCTTTCTCGGTCTCTCCCTCACTCTCTCATTCTCTCCCTCACTCTCTCTGTCTCTCCCTCACTCTCTCGGTCTCTCCCTCACTCTCTCGGTCTCTCCCTCACTCTCTCATTCTCTCTCTCTCTCTCTCTCTCTCTCTCTCTCTATTTTCCTCTCCCTCTCTCCAATACAGACGGTTATATCCGTTCTCCAAGAAGCACATCTCTACATCGTCTTCGCGGGCATCTCCATCTCTCTCTTCGGCATGGGCTGCGTCGTCTCAATCAAGGACTTCGACGACCGTGACACCCACCTATCAAAGAGTGTCGTCATCGGCCTCGCCTTCCAATCCCTCATCCAACCCGTGATCGGTTACGGACTCGCTCTCCTTCTCAATATGAATGAGAACGAGGCATTGGCCATGATCATGTTAGCTTGCTCGCCTGTATCACCTCTCAGCGTTGTGCTCGTGTATTACGCAGAAGGTGTCGTCATTGTCGGGTTAGTATTAGTCCAGTTGAGGACTCTGTGTGTTCTAATAGCACCTATCAATGTGCATTATCTTGCAATTAGCACATAGGGCCTACACACAAGCAGCCACAGAGTTTCATATACCACGCAGATCGCGATCAGAGGGTTATGTGAGATTGTGGTTGAGTGCGTGCGGTCTCGTGATTCGGGGATAGTAGAACACATGGTCCTCAACTGAATCCAAGAACTAGCTCTCCTTCTCAATTTGAATGAGAACGAGGCATTGTCCATGATCATGTTGGCTTGCTCGCCTGTATCGCCTCTCAGCGCTGTGCTTGTGTATTACGCGGAGGGTGTTGTGATTGTTGGGTTAGTATGTAAAACCATGCTTAACATTCTTAAAACAAAGTATTTTAAGTCAGCTGGGAGCCAACTATAGTTTTAGTAGAATTTGGCTTTGTTTCCTGATATGATGGGTTTAGCTCTTTTCAGTCATTCTTTTTATTGGAAATTACTAAAATAATGACTATAGTCTGGCAGTAGGCTTACAGCCCACTACTCGAGCGTCTGGTCATTTTTAACTAGATCGTTTTAAGAATGTAGCCTTAAACACGCCGATATCATTTCGAACGTTGTATCTATCGGCGGCCAGAGTGGTCATGAAGCCCAAAGAATTGTTTGGGATTCATGATCACTCTGGCCACCCATAGATTAAAAATATAAACTACATAGGCACACAGTTCAGGGGTAAAGCCTCCGTGGTAAACTTTGATTCAATGTTCATGCATATCTTTATATAATGTCTGACACTTCCTTCTTTCTTGCACCATTTGTAGTTATTTCATGTAAATGTATTAACAGATTTCAATCAGCTTGATTTGACGGATATTTGTAGATCTAAGAAAATCATATCGTGTGACAATGTCTTGAATTCTTTTTACCTTTTACATATCGCCCTCTATAGCCTGTGTCTAGCGATGTTCTCTACGGCTCTCTCCATGGGTCTCATCCCTCTCTGGTTCTCTATCTATTCAAGTACGTGGACAGAAGAATTCTACGTCATCGCGTCACCAATTTATGTCGTCATGATTGAGCTTGTGATCGTGTTGCCGACATTACTGGGCGTGCTTTATAAGAAGAGGTTCGGCAAGGTTAAAGGCAAATTCATGGCTAGGGTAAGTGAAAAGAGCACGCTTAGAAAATTGAGGTCTTTTCCACATGTACAAACCCACTCTGTTTCTAAATAATATCATACTCGCAGAGAAGCCAACCGTTCTGGAATATGCATGAGATATATTTTCATATTGATTTCAGGACTTAAATAACAAGTATAGGGCTGAACGGTTGGCATCTATGTAGTCGAGTAGGTAGACCGAGGAATTCTATCGAAGGCCATAGCTGCCGTATGCGTACACTAATTTTCTTTTACATACACGGAATCGGGTATACGTAGCAGTATACGAATTGTGGCAGAGATGGCCTTCGATAGTATCATACGTCATTGAATCACCAATTCATGTCGTCATGATAGAGCTTGTGATCGTGTTGCCGACATTACTGGGCGTGCTTTATAAGAAGAGGTTCGGCAAGGTTAAAGGCAAAATTCATGGCTAGGGTAGGTATCAACGTTTAGAAAAAAGAATGAGAGCATAAATATTGCTGTCGTCTTTTATCTCGTCTTTTCAGCTACTCCGTTATTCACATTTTAATTCTGACCCCGTGCATGCTCGGAACGGTTGGCATCTCTGTAGTCTAGTAAGTAGACCAAATGATTATATCAAAGCCAATATATGCCATGTACATACACTAGTTTTCGTTCACATACATAAAATTGAGTATAGTTGCAAGTATACGAATTGTGGCAGAGATGGCCTTCGATATAATTATACGTCATTGCATCACTAATCTATGTCGTCATGATTGAAGTCGTGATCGTGTTGCCGACTCTACTAGGTTTGCTTTACGAGAAGAGAGTCGGCCATGTAAAAGGAAAATTCATGGCAAGGGTAAATTACGAGATGTACTTGCTCAGAAAAATGGGTCCTATCAATGAGACTTATTGTTAGTACTCTTGTGGGGGCCCTTTCGGAACCGCAACGCAAAGATGCCCAACCAATCATTACGTGTAGCCACGGAAAGACCATTCATTCATGACGATGTTTGCACGGATTCCTCTGTATTTTTTATTTTTATTTTTTTGCTTTCATGTTTCTCTCATATCAGGTTCCATAGAGCAAGCAACCTCATTAAAAACGTTTCCTGGTCTAAAAATTGTCCTTATTCCCCTCGAGGCCCCTATTGACCCTGTAAACGGATTGCGTCAGTCTTCTTTTACGGTGTCGTGTTTACGCTATACATCAGTTGTGTTTACGGTATGATGTCAGACATGTTTTCCTGTACACGTCAGTCAGGTTTTACGGCATGCGTTAGCTTTATACGTCAGTAAACGATTGTATACTAACTTTAATCTCTCATTTTCTCCGTCATAGATCTGCAGCAATGCGTTCTGGCTCGCCACCATCACCACACCAATCATCAACGGCATCACACACCCCGAGTTCTTCCAAGTCCACTGGCCGATCTGGGTCGGCGCCATGTCAATTCCCGCCATCGGCTTCGTGTGTGGTCTCGTTTTTGCGCTCTTCGCTAGCCTCCCTTTCAACGTCTGTTGCGCGATCTCACTAGCCGTCGGAATCCCGAATGTCACCCTCGCCTCGTACCTGGCGGAGATATACCTTGGGACTGAGGGGAAGCCCGAGTCGCTTTTGGAGATCCACGGGCTTCTCACGATAATTGAGCTGTGCATGCCTATTGAGGGCTTCCTATGGGCCATCTTGTACAGAACCATTGAGGGGTTCTTTTTGAAGATGTCTGAGAAGTGTACGTGCTGCCAGGTGGATGATAACGACGACGATAACGTGAATAAGCTGGTCGTTGAAACGGATGACGAACTCTAGATGATGAACGATTAAGACCCAAAAGGACCAAATAAGAACCTTATGAAAACGTTCTAAAAACGTTCTGTATTTGCTGGGAATCTGGTCATAAACCTATCATAAAAAGACGTGAAAAAGACGTCTTCATCTGGTCGCATGCGCTCGTCATATTTTGGTCAAAAATGACAAGAATATGATGTATTTTTCTGGATTTTAAATAGTCCGTACACGCTGGTTATTAACTTTTCAATTACTCTCGACAAAATCACATGTTTTTTCGAAGCAAAATTGAGTCTAGATATAAACTGGTCAACAAGACGTCATATTCACATCATTTTACGACGTGCGACCAGTTGACCAGTTTACGACCAGTTAACCACGTCGTTAAGACGTGTAATGCTATCAGGGAATGAAAGACTGGGAGATGGCGCTGTTTTTAAACCGGGTTGAATATCCGTTAAAGTTTTTGACCAGTAAAATCCTATTTTATTATAAGAAATGTGAAGCGACTGTATGGGTTTGGATTTGAGCAATTTAATGACTGTACAATACATGCCTATATGGTTGAATGTTCATATCAAGGAGCATTATGGGTAGTTTGTCTATTACACATCAGTGGGCGCATTGGTTATACCGCACGCAACCACTTCTTCTCTCTAATATGAACAACCGTTCTCGCCACCGACTATGAATGCAATTCAGGGTCCTATCCAGCTTTGAACAGAACTACTTATCTGAGATGGAGTACCCACTTCCAGTCACGAATCACGAATATTTGTACATATATGTTCATTTTTTTCAGGTTTCGTACCGGAAAATAATGTTAGTTTCATTCATAATCTTATGTATTTCTACTATTATTTATCTTTACACAATGAGATGTGGAGTGCAATCGTTCCGACTCTCGCCTTTCAACCAGAGGGTCGTAGGTTCGCCTTCCACCCATGGCGTTAATTTCCTTGAGCAACAAATTCATCCACATTCTGTTGCACTCAACCCAGGTGAGGTGAATGGGTATCTGGTAGGAATATGTAATCCTTGAAATGCCATGTGCACTGGTGTACGCCGGGCTAGACCCAGAGTAATAATAATATAAAGCGCCTTGAGCGCTCAGCAGAGTGGATACATGGGCTTTATAAATTGCATATATTATTAATCAATCAGTGTCCAGCAATGCGTGAATCAAAATTGATTTTGTTGGTGGCACTTAATAGATGAGGCTATTTAGCATCAATAGAAATGAAAAGAAAATGTAAAACATGTTTTGAACTAAATTTTTGAGATCCGTTTTAAGAGTGTAAATGTTTGTTCATGCACCCTGTAGAATTAAAAAGATTTCGTGCATTTAATTGCAAGTTGTTAGTATTGAGAAAAATGAAGCACACACAAATAGTATTAGCAAATTTATGCAAAGCCTATTTATGCAAGAATATTATTTTACGTTATGCGAAGCGTATTTATGCAAACAAATTATTGTTACGTTATGTGGTGTGTATTTATGCAAAAACGAATATTATGTTGCGTTCCCGCGGGACAGATATTTGCAGAGGAGACGCTTGGCTAAGGCGATACGCGAGCGTTTTAGTATATAATGCGTGCAAGCGAAAAGAGTTTGGTGTTAATCAAGCGTGATCTCTGCCAATTTCTTCTCAGAATATGGAATTTTAGAAGTAAGTTCATGCTTGTTACATACATGAAGAAAAGAGATACAATTTGTCCTTTTCTCTCAAATATGATAGTACCATTTCTTACTTTATTTATGTTTCCTACGCAATAATAATTTACTACTATTGTTACTAGCTTTGTATCTTTTTCTGTTATATCTTTTTCTGTTTTGTGTGATATTTCATATTGTTGAGCACCATAAGCGTCAGAGCCTGTCGGATACCGGCGCTATATAATTATTCATATTATTATTATTATCCTTTTAGCGCAATGTTTGGTTGAGATAAAGGACATATTTCTGGTTACAGTAATTAAGTTTGCCTTCTTTCTCCCTGGCACAAACTGTTGCACAATGAAGACTGCTTGAAGAAAGATGTTCAAATAATAAATTTATATCATTATGTGCACGTATTCATTGTTATACTATTGAATTTGTTAAAATCTTAAGGATGCTAATTAATGCACTGTGTGGACCTTTTAGGGAGCAATATCGCACATTTTTAATAATAGGTGCAATATTTCACAAAATGTATCGAAAGCGCGGCTGCTGGGGGGTTCGAACCCACACCATCAAGTGTCGCTTAATTCGAAAATATGCCGACTTATAGTAATAATAATAATAGATTCAATTTATATAGCGCACGTATCCACTCTGCTGAGTGCTCAAGGCGCTTTACATTATTATTACCCTGGCTTTAGCCCGGCAGCCATTCACGGCGCACTTGGCATTTCAAAGAA
>BQKZ01002796.1:2692-16718 GCA_036244855.1 Temnopleurus reevesii | reverse complement strand
CGATTTTATGCATCGATGTAAGATCTATTTTTGTCAGGTACATAAGTAAACTGTGTAAATCAATGAAGTGAAACGAGACAACGGCACACAACATGTCGTCATCACCATTGTGATCACATTTCCACCCCCTGCATTGCTACCATCTTGGGAGGGGCGGACAAATAATATTTAGTGCTTTTTGTTATGGTTACGAGAGAGAATTCGACATTCAGTGATCTGTATTTATGCTATATGTATATCAAGCCCTCGATTGAAGCCTGGTTGATTTTGCTCAAGCTCTGCATGGTCTTTAATAAATTCACACTCAAGAGTTTGGGAAAGTGTTCTTTACCCCCATCCAATAAATTTCGTTATGTGAATTTAATTTCTGAATGTAAAGGATTGATGAAGCATGATTGGATACTGTATGAGCGAGCAGAGCGAGCGAAGAAAAAAAATTACCAATTATCTCGTCATCATCGCTACATTTGCACCCCCCCCCCCCAAAAAAAAAAAAAAAAAATGTGAGAAAACTTACGTATTGAATAAATGGCGTTATATTCAATGTCTGAATACAAAGGAATGAAGCTACATGATCTAACACGAGCGAGCGTAGAGAAATATGCAATTTGTTTATATTTTCGCTACATTTGTATATTCAAATATTTTGAAGAACTATAGGCCTTTGTAATAAATGACGTTTTTCTTAATAAATTTACACCCAAGAGTTTGGGAAAGCTTTCTTTAGACCCATCCAATAAATATCGTTATGTCACTTAAATTTCCGAATATAAAGGAATAATAATGCATGATAAGATGCTGTACGAGTGAGCGGAGCGAGCGAGGAAAAATTGCCAATCATCTCGACATCATGACTTCATTTGCACACCCACAAAGTATGGGGAAACGTCTCTTATGCCTGTGTAATATATGGCGTTATATTCAATATCTGAATGCAAAGGAATGAAGCGGGTGATGTGATACGAGCGAGTGTAGCGATGTAGAGAAATATGCAATTTTCTTTAAATTTTCGTTATATTTGTACACTCAAATATTGATAAAAATTCATTAGGCCTATGTAATAAATGGCGGTATATGAGATGTCCGAATGCAAAGGAATGAAGCAATGTGGTCTTATACGAGCGAGCGTAGCGAGCGAGAGACATATGCCATTTCTATTTCAATTTTCGGTACATTTTTAGCTCAAATGTTGGGAATGCGTTAATTAGGCCTATGTAATGAATAGCGTTTTCATTTCAATGCCTAAATGTGAACAAGTTATATAGCAAGGAAATGAGCTCGTACGAGCGAGCGTAGCGAGCGAGGAAAATGTTCCAATTTTCATTTCCTTTTCGTCACATTTTTATATTTCAAGACGAATTAGGTGTACTAACCTATCATTTTGAAAGATTTCTTGGTCAAGAATCGCGATGCACTCTGCTGAACAAGTTGAACAAATAAACGCTTTCATGTACATTAGAATCCAAACATGGGCGACATGGAGAGAGAAGATATATACAAGCCAAATTGTAGGGGCATATATGCCTGCTCCTGTGCCCCTCCTATTTCTTGGATCCGGCCTTGCACATGGCAGTTTGAGGCCAAATCATAAAAAAAAAACGACCACTTGAAATTTAGGAATAGTGGGGAATGTTTTACGGCTCGAACCGGGCTCTCTCTACCAAAGAACCTGCGAAACCCAAGGTCTGGCGCCGCCAGCACGCTACGGCAAATTGAAATGGGAGGCATCCATAGGGAAAAAAATGAAAATCGAATGAGGCCTAGATGCGATTTCCTGGCATCTGAGTCATCTTTGTAAAAATGAGAGTGTGTAATCTAGCACTCTCTTTTCCTCTTCCCCCTCCCCTCTCTCTCTTTTTTTCTTTTTTTTTCCTTTTTGTCTTTGGATTGGGGGGCACGTGCCCCCCCCCGTGCCCCCCGTAGTTATTATTCATAAGGACCGCTATTCATAATAACTCATAAGGGTCGCTTTTCATAAGGGCCATTATTCATAAGGATCGCCATTCATAATAACTCATAAGGGTCACTATTCATAATACGGAAAAAGAGTCGCTATTCATAAGGGTCCCTATTCATAAAACAAAAAGAGGTTCGCTATTCATAAAGGTCATTATTCATAAGGGTTGCTATTCCTAATTGAAGAAGAGGGTCGTTATTCATAAAAAGACATAAGGGTCGTTATTCATATATAAGAATCAATATTCATAAGGGTCACTAATCATAATCAGAGAAGAGGGTCGCTATTCATAATCAGAAAATGGGGTCGTTATTCATAATAGAAGAAGAGGGTCGCTATTCATAATAGAAGAAGAGAGTCGCTATTCATGTTCAGAGAATGGGGTCGCTATTCATAATAGAAGAAGAGGGTCGCTATTCATAATCAGAGAAGAGGGTCGCTATTCATAATGAAAATGCGCATTCGCCGATTATGGACTCATTACACAGGTGTATGTCAAATAACAGGGAAATATTGCGTTTGACGAGGTGGTTGGTTGGTTGGTTGGTTTTGTAGAAGGATGGCGCTCTTCAATCTTAGGAGATTATTTGCGCCAGTCATTGGGGTATTTGGACTCAGGCTTTGATCGCCCGAAAGCATTATTGCAGTGAATAGTATCACCACCATAATTATGTTAAAAAGCTTCTAATGGTAATTTGTATCTACATTAATAATTATTCTTAGAATTTGTAGCTGAGGATAGTCTGATAGATGGAGATAAAAGAGGAGCTCAGTATCATATGAAAATGGGTCATGATTAAGCGAGACAAGTTTAATTTTAAATTTCCCTTTTCCCCTCTTTTTTATATAGTGTGCAACATGTTCGATACTGTACTTGAAATATTCAAGACATTTTGTTGCATTTTGTAACATGAATGAACAGCACTAAATCTCGCCAATATTTAATATCTAATATTGCTTCGTGCTCGGATGAGGTAGAATTATTTTTTTGTAAACAATCTTATCCTCTCTATAAATTAGCGAGAACGATTTGTATTAAAATGTTCAATTGTTTCAAATACTTTACATAATGTGCAAAGATCAGATTCATGTTGTTCAATTGCAAAGAAATTAATATGAAAATAGGTGTTGGTTTTCGTGGTAGATGGCGCTATTCAATCTTGTAGATTATTTGCATCAATCTTGTTTTGGGTGTTGAAGACCGCACACCACTAATCATTTTAGGTGATCATTGTTGGTCAGGTGACATCGTACCAAACATATTCATGTAATTATAAGAAATAATAATATAAATTAAATGGCATATATTCCAGCTATGTTTTTCATATGAGCATTAAAAGCAACTATTGGTGCTTTGGATGAGTCCCATGAGATGGCAGGAATCGGTGCAAATTGGATTTTAGGGCAATTTTTCAGTCTTGTGCAAAAGTCCATATCGCAACATGGTCCCAGCCAATTTATAGGTAGTTTAATTTTCAGACCCTTTTCTGAGAGAATGAGCTGAAAGACCACCCTTTATAGTTCATGAAGATGAAGGAAATAAGATGATCTACCAACACTTCAAGTCTGAATGTTACTGTTCCTAGCACTTATTTTTGATGAATTTTTACTTTTTACTTTTTTACACATGATTCAATGGGAATATAATTAGTGGTGTGCGCCCAACATTGAGTGAAACTCGGAGGCAAAAAAAAATATTCTGAATGAAGGCGCTCTTGCTAAAAAGGGAAAAGTGATCATGCAGACATCACACTAGTCCAGTTGAGGACTGTGTTTTCTGATAGCATCCGGGTTTGGTAGCTCAAAGGCGACATTGTGGTGCCCCATCAACAAAGATAGGGTTGGAATTACTTAAATTTGTTAATTATTGCAGAAATGTGACAAAATGACAATGGCAGATAAACTTAATAAAAATGGCGTTTTCTTCTTCTTCTATCGTTGTCATCGTACATGAAATATCAAAATTATATCTCACACATGCCGTGAGATGACGATTGTCTACATTTTAAATCCCAAGCACTGTAGCTCAGATTTGTCCAATTCTGGCCAAAACAAAAATAATTCTGTGCTGTTTGATCCACAATTTTTTTTAAAAATTTAAATCAGAAACAAAAAAGTTTAAACGGTTACTCAACGCCAAAAATAACTTGGTTTGATTAAAAGCGCAAAAATTAGACGAACATATATTTAAAAAAAATAAATAAATAAATAAAAAAGTTTGAGCGAAATCGGACAATGAATCACTATTTGTTGATGAATTAAATTTAATATATATTCAACGATAATGATCAAGGAATGCATACGTTCAAAATAAGTCTTGTATGAAAGATGAGATAATGAAAAATTGAATAAATATGATTTTAACTAGCAATTGATAATAAGAAGATTTATTCATATAATAAATTTCTCTAATCGAGATAATGCGAATGTTTCAACATTACTTCAACGACGCATAAATTTAACAACTTGTAAAAGCCCTCTCCACGACAGCGCCTACGCTTTTAGTGAGAGTACTCATTCAAGATACAGTCAAACCTGTCTATAGTGGCCACTGTCTATAGTGACCACCTGTCTATAGTGGCCACTGTCTATAGTGACCACCTGTCTATAGTGGCCACTGTCTATAGTGACCACCTGTCTATATAGTGGCCACTTGAATTTATTCCCTCCAGGACGGTGAAAATGCATGTTTAAAGAACCTGTCTATAGAGGCCACCTGTCTACAGTGGCCACTTTTTCTGTTTCCCATGGGGTGGCCTCTGTAGACAGGTTTGACTGTATAAGATTCAAGTTTCAACAGTGGCGGATCCAGGAATTTGAAATAGGGGCGGGGGGCATCGGCGAGGGAAAGTGTGGTATCCCCCCTCCCACGGTAGACACTTTTGCAACTTTAATGTAATCGCATTTTAAGAGAGGTTTTCAAACATCAGAAAGAGCCCAAAATTTGAAAGTGGTATAGCGCCACCTACGACTGTTTGTGGTAATTATTGTCATTTTCAATAACATGGCGGAAGCCCGATCTGCTTCCAAAATGAACGTTTTGTCTCAATAATTTCGGTCTGTCTTACTCCCTAAATCGGAATATTATTTGGAATTTATCCTCTTTACGAGAAGCCATGACCGATAGGTAAGAAATTGTTTGGTTTATTGTAGTATTTTAGCAATAATTCGTCTGTAAGCACAATCATTTTTAACAGAAACTTCAAATCCTCCATCCCAATTCGGTGGCACAGACTTTCGTGGAGAAATTTTCTCTTACATTCTCACCAACTGTCAATGGGTCGTGAGGTCTGAGGACGTTTGATGAGAGCCAGAAATTGAGCTTGTATAAAATATTTGATGTATCAGCTCTCATTACCGTTATTTTCATTTGAATGTAGCCAATGATATAGCCAAATAAATTATTGGAAAAAAAGTGTTGTGAATGTGCTGTGCTACATGTAGTGCTGTGTGGAAATCTGTGTTGAGAGTTTGTTTGTTTTGAAAAACGTTGAGATAAAAGCCTGACAAATGCATCAGATGGATTGATCAAATGTGATGATATGATAGGATGGTTGGCTCTCCGGATGGTTGATGTATGAGTTAACCTCTGTGCATGACGATTGTGTGTTATGCTTGATAGTCCCTTTCATTGCCTGGCTGTAACTGTAACTTTGTAATGTAAGTTGTGCATGCAGTCAATAAAATATGGTCATCAACTGTTCCGAAATCTGTCTAATTCAGTGATTCCGTTAAATTGAGATTAGTTGCTCACAGGAAGAAGTGATTGTGAGATAGATTTTTCCTTTTCTCATCACATTAAAACAATTAGCAAATGAAAATGGTGTCCCAACGCCTACGGATGTATTTGGACAAAACGGCAATTTCAAGAAATTTGGAAGCAAAATTTCATATTTTGTTTGAATGTATGATGGAAGTCTATAAAGGCACGCGCCTTATTTCTGAGCAAATATACAACAGTAAAATATATCATTCAATCACTGAATCTGGTATCACTCGAAGGAGAATATTCTGAAGATTAAGAAGATATAAATATTGAACAGAAAAAAGCACAACAATCGTCTACGAGGAACAGTTTCCGACAATGTCTTCCAAACTGTAGTAGTTTTTGGAACACATTTAAAGGCACACACTGCTCTTTTGCCGATCAAATAAACGATAATAATGAACTTTTATTGCTATATTTTCTACTTCCTAATGTCATAAAAATTCTAGAGATTAATATAAAATAGTATAAAACCATTGGTATTAAAGAAAACTAACGATTTTGTGCCCAAGTCTTGACTGCACTAGCAAAAATTTACGTTCGCAAAGGCTTCCGTAGTCCCATGCATAGACAGGCCACAGAGTTTTTCTAGCGCGTATTTGCCATAGATAAAACGCACATTTTGAATGCGTGCCTTTTTATTACGCGTGCCTTTATATGAGCGGACCCTATGGTAGGGGTTTCCTCCTCTGCGCCAGGTCCCTCATCTGCGCCTCATTGACATATGCGATGTAACTCGCGCGCTCGGTGAAATCAAGACTTTTTCCCGAAAATCTTAACCACGTGTAAAGTGAATGGGGTGCAGAGAAGGGACCCAAATATTTTGAACGCCAAAAATGAGAGGGGTGTAAATTTCATCTAAAATGACATTGTTCCTGGTCAAATTTTGCTGAGATATTTCTCACATATTTTTATAATCTTTAGAATATTTGTGATGATATCAGATTAAAATTAAATTGGATATTCATTGACTTCATGCTTTTTTCAAGCTGAAAGTTTAGATGCGCAGATGTGCGACCTCCCATCATAATGTCAAACATTATTACAAAGCAGAAATATTAAGTTATCTTTGGTTAATCCATAGTTTTTGTGAAGTTTAAAGGCCAAAGAGTCGATTTTATTTGGGCTTAGTATCTGAAAAAAATGACACAACCCCACATCCTAATTACCAGACACTTGAAAATTTTATGTTAGCCTTGATATAGGTCTAGGCATATCATGAAAACGAATCAAATTTTGACGTAGAAAATTTATGATCATTCATTTACCATTATCTCTGCACTTCAACATACGTGCCTACTTATGTACATGTAAGTATGCAATTTCAAAACCGGTTTTGGGCCAGTCATGTCACACAGTCTTTCACTATAAAACAACATTTTACTCATAGTCCAAAAAGCTTAGTAGTTTGCAAAATGCTATCGTTAATACTTTGATCTTTTATTTTTACTGTACTTTTGTTTCAGAATTTATTCACAAGCATCTTGAAACATTCTCTAGATGATTCTGTCAGATTTTATCCTGATTTTTTATTTGAAAATAAAATCAGACTTACATGTACATGTACACACATCGCAAATGTGATCAGATTGGAATCGACAGCTGATTCAAGTATTAGTTTATTACAGCCCTACTTTTAGGCGGGTGTGAACTAACATCATGGCCTTAGCAACCGGTGAAAACATAATTTTTTGTGTTTTTCACTTGTCCAAATTTGTTTATATCTGTTTCCCATGACAACTTATTGTTATCAATAAACTTCTGTCTCCTTTTACCATATTACTTGCAGCTTACATGTATTAGGCAAAAAAGCATTGAGTCTGTTGGAAAGTTTTTTTTTTAATTTTTGTTTTTATTAACTTACTATTTTTTTAAACACAAATTACTTGGGTTGCATACAGTTTTGTCCATGTATTGTGTACTATAAAGTGAGGTCAACATCAAAATGGGAAGAATGCAACAGCTGAACAAATGTGAATTACAAAAAAATATATAACATGACAATAATAACTGTACTCTCAGCCATTCATTTGTGATGAAAGCCTTTTTATTCATACTATTCCAAAATGGTTGCCATTCCTGCCCCTATCACAGTCTTTGCCATGTTGCTACATCCATGTACTGCCTCAAAGAAATTACATTAAGATGATATTGCTTTGAACATCATAAAATGTTGTAGATAAAATGTCAAGGTCACTTGATTAATTAGCTTGTTCCACTATTTACAATTTACATACTACACATACATGTACATGTACATGTACAGTAAGATGTTTGGGTCTAGTCTGTAAACACAGACCCATGTACATGTAGAGTACACTGTTGTACATTTGTAATGAAAGTGGAACATCACACAGACCTTAATGTGCTCTCAGTGAATGAAGAAAAACATGTGAAGACTCATAACTTTTAAATGGATGATCCGATTTTGCTCAAATTTTAAGAGTTTAATCATTGTATTTTCTCCACCAACTGACAGCTCAACACCCAGACACTGATGTGTGCTCAGTAGATGAAGAAAAATACAATGGTCAATCTGTGAAAATTCAAGCAAAATCTGACAATCCATTCAAAAGTTATGAATTTTCAAAGTTTTTATTTACACCCCTCATGGGCTTCTCAAATTGGCAATATACGGGCATAAAATGGCTGCCAACATGAGGAACTCTTCATTCACTTTGTACACAGAATTTCACATTTTGTACTTTTTTCTTCAAGTATGATGTGGGCATTTTGATTCTGCATTCATTTCAGAATGAATTTTGTTGATTTATTGTCTACTTTTCTAGAAAAAGAAGAAAACGTGAAATTCTGTGTACAAAGGGAATGGAGAGTAATGTTGGCAGCCATTTTGTGCCTGTACGTTGCCAATTCAAGGAGCCCATGATTGGTTTAAATCAAAACTTTGAAAATTCATAACTTTTTAATGGATTGTTCGATGTTGCTCAAATTTTCACAGTTTGATAATAGTATTTTTCTTCATCCACTGAGAGTGCATCAATGTCTGGGTGAAGTTCTCCTTAAATGTTTGGGATTAATTCCCCTTTGTCATTGATTGTACATTCCAAAATGATTATTGATCACATGATTGATCACTTTCATATTGCAGTCAATTTCTTTTGCTACTCCAAGTGCCCCTTAAAAGAAGATTTTTTCCAAGATGCTGTTCAATCAAAGAGTATAGAAGAAGTGAGAAATTCAATTCATTGGCTTGCTTGTATTTCTGGATGGGTTCTGTTTGTGCAGACTGCGGTTCCTCCTATAATGAACTCAATCACTTGCGGATAGTGAAAAGGGAAGAGGAATGCTCACCGTCTCACAAACCGTAATTTCTCAGCTAATTTCTCAGGAAATTACCCCAATATTTTTGCCCGAAGAGACTGCTCACAAGTTTTTAATTAATCAAGCAGTTCAGGGTCACTGATTATAGGAATAGATCATGTACAGGTTTAACAAAAATGGCTACATGTAGTACATACAGTGTACACCCATAGGTTTGGAGAAAACTAAAGTGCAATACATGTACACTGTACTATGTGTGTAAACATACATGACTCTACATTCAGTATAGTAGTTTGTGATAGACAGTATAAGGGCGATTCCATGCCAGAACATCAAAAAAGGAAAAAAAATAAATTGCCTGTCATTGATTGCTTATTATGGCAAATTTTAGCTAGGTATCTGAAGTATCAGGAAAAACATTTTTTTTTTACATATTTTTCCAATTTACAATATTTTTGGGGGTGCCCAAGTTAAAATTCAATTTAAGGGGCAATATTTCAATTTTTTTAATTTCCGTAAATTTATGTCATAAAATCATAAAAAAATGTTTATCCCATTTCCAAAATGTTACAAGACGATGTCCAAATATGGGATGAGAATTTCTAGAATGTTTTTTTTTTAATCTGATGATGCACTTTCAGGTGATCTACGTTTTACGGAACATTGAAAGTGCCAATGTCCGTACAACATGCAAAACATACAAAAGTTATGTAAACTTTTTTTTCCTTTAATCTTTTATTATGAATCCAGATATTTTCTAAATTAGGCATAAAACTAACCTAAAAATACAAACTAGAGGTGATTTGATTCATTAATGAACGAGGAATTGACGTATTAAATTTGTCCGTACAACATGCTATGTCATACACACCATGTTGTACGGACATGTCCGTACAACATGGTAGTTTGTATGTACTATACAATACAGATGAAGCAAACTTAAAACTCTCAAAACCAAATTTATTCTTATTCATATAATGCATGCTTTGAATAAAAAATGTATCATACATGAATAAATTCTGTTGGGCCATTCTTGTTACATATGTGACCAAAAGGTAACTGTTCTGTTACATATTCTCATTTTGAGCCTGCATTACCATACTTTTTCTCAGCATTGCTTGAAAAGTTGGTTAATAACTTCAAATTGCCTAATACTGTATGTGTCATCAAGGTAGGACATTGTTTCAAAGATGAATCATGGATTTTGTGTAACATGTGTGACACTATATTTGTTGACTAGTTGTGACAAGATGTCATACCTTGATGAAACAAACTTTTCATGTATTTTTAAGCAATATTACCTTAATGAATGTTGAGCAAAAGCAATCAAAGCAAATTGCCCCGCTTCATATAACTCAAGATGAATTTTGCAGTAGAAAGGCAGCTCTTTGGTCACACATGTAACAGAGAATTGTCCTTTAATCTATATGTAACATCATGCAAATTTAGGGGGACATGTCTGAAGGTTCCATTAAAATGAATGAATGCATTGTCCCCCTCACCATCGGCGAGGATCCTGCAGATGGATTTCACCATGAACTACTCCTGTGAGTATCAGGATGAGAGTACAGAGTGCTCTTTGGAGCAGAGCAAGTGTTTCCTTATTCACAGCCGCATCAATGCACAATGGTCTATGTAAGACATACCTGATTTGTTCAGATACAAAGGAGAAGTCGAAGAACACAGTTGCAGTTTTTATAAACAATGATGAGAATTGTCTCATTCCTGCGCAATGTGGGGCAATATATATGATGAAGCTTCTGCAGGTGCTTTTAAGGAAATATAACCGTCCATTTGTGTGGAAATATTTCGCCACAAGCCATGGCAAAGGGGTCGTGGATGGTGTTGGAGGATGGGCCAAATCCATTGGAAGAGCGGCAGTGATGAGCAAGAAAGCACAAAGAACCCTTGTGCCATCATCAATGGATTTCGCCAGCAGAGCTGCTTGTCTTCTTGAGAAGACACGCGTCATGCACATCTCACAGAATGAGATCACACAGCAAGTCGATGATCTCATCAGCTGGGACAATACACCACAATGCCCAGGTATTCAGAAGGTGCACATTGTCAAATGCTCAACCGATGGCCACATCAGGATGTATGAGCATGCCCTTGCTACCAACAACACCACATTTGAAGGTGCATGCTCCCAACCCTTCTACTGCATCCACATCCAACTCGGTGGAACATGTCGAGCTCGAGGTTGGCGACTGGTGTGTTGTGGCATATGAAGATCAAGAGTTTCCAGGTGAAGTTCTGAAGGTTATCAGTGAAGAACATTAGGTTTCTGTGATGCACAGGTGTGGGAGATACTTCAAATGGCCGACTACGGGAGACAAGATATTCTACCCAAGTTCAGCCATCATCAAGAAGCTCCAGGGGCCACCTAACCCAGTGACAAAGGCTGGACAACACATCCTCTCGGAATTTTTGGACTTCCCATAGAACTTGAAACACTTAAATAATTGGGACTAAGATGTAAAACTTTGAAAACAATTTGAATTGTCAAATTTACATTGTATGCATGCCCAACTAATAACTGATGATCATACAAAAATGTTTGCATGAAATTTTTAACTTGCCATTTTGCATATTGATAAAGTATTTTAGCTATCGGTAGGAATCCATAAGTTTTCACTTAAATGAACCAGGTCAAGAAACATAATGCACCTAACATTTTAAAAGGGATCATCTTTATGTCCACTGTATGTACTGATTTGATACTTTGAAATGGCAGAAGACTGAGTTTTGCCCCTTGGAACCTGAATATAATATCTTCTTCATTTGACAACACATCACATAATGAAGTTTACAAAATTGTGTTTCTTTCAGTGGTTGCCAAGGGCAACCATTTTATAATCACCTGTGGAATGCTTCACTGGAAGCTACTCTTCTGTCATAATCACTTTATTCTCAAATAGCACAGAAATTTATGCTATAATGCTATTCTATGATCAATTTTATTCATGGATTAATCGTTTGTATGTTTGAAGGTGTCCGTACAACATGATTTTGTCCGTACAACATGCGTTTAGCCATGAATGAAAATATTAACTAATATCATTAACATAAAATTTAACCAAAGGAGAGAAAACAACAATTTCATGTTTTTTGGCTGAATTTATACTTGATTTAAATGTTTTGAGGAGAATTATATAGGAAATGTTCAGAAAATTGAAGTTATCCAAAGTGTCCGTACAACATGCCTGCAAAATGTCCGTACAACATGCTGTTTCTGATGGCGTTTTCACTTGTTTACTCGTTGCATTGAAGCATTTTCCAAAAGTTGATGTTTTCATGTTATTCTCAAGTATTTTTGCAATATATGTATGTATGTTTCAAATAAAATTTCACAAATAGTTCACAGACTTTTGAGGTCAAAGATTCTTTTCATAAAAACATGATTTTTCTGCGTCCGTACAACATGGTCATATTTTTCGACTTCTCGGAAAATAAAAAAGGTGGGTACCCCAACTACCCTCTGAAGTTTGATCCCCTATGTAAGACTACTCTTTAAGATAATCCAAGAATTTTGATATCTTCTCTCGTTGCGTTGCCAAGAAATTGAAAAATCTCTCTAAATGTCCGTACAACATGGCATGGAATCGCCCATAAGTGATTTTAACTGTACTGTATTTTTCATCACTTCAATTTATTTGGATGGAAAGAGCACTATTTAAGATGCATGTTTATTGTTCAATTAAAAAAAAAATTAATTTAGAAATGTGTACACATTCATAATCATATTTCTTTTATTTATTTCTTTTTTTGGAACATTTATGTATACAGGGTAGAATGGGTGGAGATCATCGAACCCAAGACACAGCGCCCCATGTACGGGAAACCTTGGGACCGGAGAACTCGCTTGGGACGATAGAACACGTTTTGTGTTTTGGTCCAATACCTTTTAATGTAGTGCTCTAAAAATATTCCTGATGTATGAGCAGAAAAAGAAAAAATTGTACAGCAGATCTGACCATTTTTATCCTATCACCATTTGTCGCTGGATGCAGTGAAATTTTTTAATGAAAAAAAAAAAATTTTTAATGAAAATGGTCATAAATCCTTAAATTGGCAACGCAAAAATCATTTGGAAAACACCATTTTCCACGCAAATTGGCAACTTATAACTTTTTAACTTGCTTTTTGACAAACGAGATTCCATATGGTAACATAATTTTTAATTGAAACATTCTAAGAAGAGAATTTAAAATTCTAGTGTTGCCAATTTTGGAAGTGGTTGAATTTTTGTAAAATAATTCCTGTCCTGAATGGGTTAATGAGACATGTGTATTTGCTCCCAGTCCCATTTACATATTATATTCATAATCATATTTTTTTTTATTTGTTGGAACATTTATGTATACAGGGTAGAATGGGTGGAGATCATCGAACCCAAGACACAGCGGCCCATGTACGGGAACCTCAGGACCGGAGAACTCGCTTGGGAACCTCCGTCGAGCGCAAAAGTGTAAGTTTTACAAGTTTTTACTATACAGATTTATATGATTTACTACTGTACATGTACATGTATATTGATAATAAGGAAGATGATGATGGTAGTGATATCAACAATATTCAATATGAAGGATAATAATGAGGATGATCATGATGATACAGCATTGATGGTGAAGAAGAAGGAGAAAATGATAATGATGATGATGATGATGAGGAGGAGGAGGTGGAGAATGGCAATGATAAATATTATGAAGAAGTTGAAAATATGTACCAGTACTTACACTTACACTGTATATATGGTGAAGAAAAAAATGGTGATGATGATGATGTTGATGGTGATGATGATCATGATGATGATGATGGTGATGATGGTGGTGATGATGATGATGATGGTGATGATGATGATGGTGATGGTGATGGTGATGGTGATGATGATGATGATGATGATGATGATGATGATGATGGTGATGATGATGATGGTGATGGTGATGGTGATGGTGATGGTGATGGTGATGGTGATGATGATGATGATGATGATGATGATGATGGTGATGGTGATGGTG
>BQKZ01002794.1:32120-49928 GCA_036244855.1 Temnopleurus reevesii | reverse complement strand
CCAAAGCTTGCCCGAGGCTTGCCCGACATAGCAACAAGTAATGTATGCAAACTGGATTCCAAGTATTGTAGTCTTATTGTTATCAACCAGTCTTTGGAATACCACGTAACTACGTTTATCGCACATAAATTTGAATATATAAGTAAACCCACCTATTACAGAAGGATTGCATATATGCCAAATTTATCATTCATGGCACCACAAGATGGTTTCCATGGTTATGAAAGTGCATTGAAAATGACTGGGGGTTTGGGCCTTTTTAGGAGTAATAGGACATACAGTCTTGAGAGGTCCAGTTGCTAAAGGGTAAAATAACGGATAAACAAAATAAAGGAGAAAGAGACAAGCGTGCTTTCTCATACAAAGACTTAAATATATTTGGTCAATAACCATTGAAGATTCAGGTGTACAAATATTCAACACATGATCGATCACTGGGAAAAAGGAGTTTCAAGACATGCCATCATAGGGCCTCAATTTTCAAAAATATTCTTTGGATCCAACAAATGGTGCATAAATTGAAACACTAATTCAAAACAAATTTTATACAGCTTAACCAAATATCAGAAGAGAGATCATTTACTTTTATGTTCCATTGCAAGGGGATGACAATTTTCACATGACAGCATTTGTTTAAAATCATTTCTGAACAATGCACAGATTAATGACTCTTTATTGGATGAATAAACACACAAAAAATAATTAACAATTAAGCAAGATTACTGATCTATTGACATGGAGTTGAGGATAATACAGTCAAACCTCGTTATAACGAGGCCCTTGGGACCAGAGAAAATATCTCTTTACATTGTATATCAAAACCTTGTTATATCAGGGCCATAAAACAATAAAATCCAAAAAGATAAGACCCCTAAAATTACCTTGTTATAAGGAGATCTCGTTATATCAGTGCTATTTATAACTAGGTTGGACTGTACAACCTTGTGGTAGGAATTTCATTTTTGGTGTGACAATTTGCCTCGCTTTGGATCAAATTTCAATAGAGACTCTGAATGCATGAATTGTACTAGTCAATATCCTTATAGACCATAGTATTGTAAAACGCACAATGATTCCAAATACATCAGCCGAAACATTATATCATAAAGCGGGGCATAAAGGGACACAGGGGTGAACAGGGACAGATTTAAACTTAAACAAACTAAGGGGATGTTGTTCAAAAGTTGCAATTGATCCCAAGTTGCAGTTGATCGGAATATGCCGATCAATATTGTTTCATGCGCGTCTTGTTAAATGCGCGCACCATGCTCGAATGAAAATGCGCGTTACAATTTGCAAAGTTGCAGTTGATTCGCAGTTGATTCTGAACAACAACCCCTTAGATTCCTTTTTGATGAGGTGGACCATCCTGTGGACCCACTTATGGGATGACTCCTTAGATTTAAATACAGTCAAACCTTGTTATAAAAAGCACTGATGTAACAAACTCTCATTATAACAAGATAATTTTCCTGGTCCCACCTCCTTGTATTTTATTGTATTTTGGCCCTCATATAACAAGGTTTTGATATACAAAGTTAATTTCTCTGGTCCAAAGGACCTCGTTCTAACAAGGTATAACAACTGTATACTGTTTAAGTAGTGTCCGTCTTCACCCTGGTGTCGGTGCTTGCACCGTTTTACGATAATCAATTTTCATGGCCTAATACACGAGTCTATCTTTGTACAATGGAAACTTTCAACATCATTTTACGTCTTGACGACTTTAGATTTCTTTTTTGTTATGTACGAGTATCATTTTCAAGTCATGTTCATTATACCGGTAATTTGTTTTCAGCTGAAATGGGGAAAAAATGAATTTGGATTGAATTGAATTTCAAGCGAAACAAGGCAGTTTGACACACCAAAAAAAAAGAGTCTTTGCATCATATTTGAGGTATTCAGCATTACAGTAATGACTAATTTCAAATCTTAAACAATAATATGAGCAATATGAAAAGTAATACCATTATTGTTATTTTGAAAGAAGCAGGAAAAAATGATTCACATTTAAACTGAAGTAAAATTAAACAAAAATCAGTGGAAAATATGACAACAGAAACCTGCCAACGGCAATTCAATAAAGACTGATTTTCTTTTATCCTAGATGGCCTTTCAAGCAATAAGTGTTGTTCTTTTTTTAATAGTGATAACTTAAAATTTTGTACACTAAAGTCTCCATAAAATTCTTTGCACAAATTCACAAAATTAATGGTGCATCGCATAGTGGCAAAACAATATTCTTCATTTTTCACAATAGTAAAATACACAGTGAAATATTGCAAATAAAAATGAACTGGCAGCTGTATACTAAACAAACACCATAAAATTCAATTGAATCAAACAAAAATATAGCACACAAGATTTTTAAAAATCCTTGAATTTATGAAAAGCTAAAAACAAAAAGCAAATAGCACATGCATCAACTGGACGGAACTAAAAGACCATAGCACAACGAAATTTAAATTTGAGTCTGGTATGCATTTCACAATAAAAATATACTGAAATTAACAAATCCATTTTGTGTAAAAAATAAACAGCAAATTAAACATTATAGGCCAATGTCACTGATGATGAATTCAACACTTTCAAATATAGACACCTTTTTCTAATTTTGGACACATTTAAAAATACTAAATTCCATAACAATATAAATAAAAGCAGTGTCAAAATCTTACTAAAGGAATTTCATAATTGTGGCAAAAAAATGTGAGCATGGAATTTAATTCCCTTTTATATGGGGGGGGAATATAACATTGACTCTGAAATATATGCTGTACAGAATTTGATGACATTAAATTAAAATAGCACACATATATAACTATAAATCTAATTTGGGGACATAACAATAAATCCTACAGGTACATGTATGACCTCTAAAAAAATGAAAATTCTAGTGAATACAAAATGCAAACACAAACAAAGATCTATCTTTTGGGGTAAATTCAAATGAATACATGCTGGGATCGGCTCTATTCTGGATTAGGAATTTTGCCTGATATTGGAAAATCAAGTTTGAGATCTTCATCTGAATATACATGAAATCACAAGTCGTGAAAATAAATTTTCACGTGAATGTTTGCCAATTGCGTTGGGGTAAAGCTCACACAAGTTTCTTCTGAATTAGGGTATAATATTTTTTTTGTGTGTATCCAACACAAGTATTGTAATACACATAATGAGGAGACAGAAATTAGGGGGTTCCAAATTCATAGTTTAAAAAAGAAGCATCCTGGCAACTACATGTACATATCCTAAAATAAATTGTGGAAGGTAATTATCAAAATGTCCACTGCACAAATAAAAGAATAAAAACAAATTAGGGTGGTAAAATTTGGGTTTTTCTAAAAAAGAATAATTACATTTCTTTAAGTCATAAATGCCAGTCTATCAAAATTGTGGAGAATAATTATTAAGACCTCCATTGCACAAATCATCGCAAAAAAAATGAGGACTATAAAATTAGAATTCTTCTGAAAACGTAAAACAATTTCTTCAAGTCATTAATGCCAGTCTATTAACATATCTTCACTTAATCTCACATAAAAATAGTCACAAATGAATCATTGATGTGTCAAATTTCCCCTGCCAGCAGGATAATAACTAAATGACAGACATCAATAATAAAAAATCGACAATTGAATACTATTGCTACACTGATCATTTTCTCAGAAAATACAGGGTGATCAAAAAACTGATTTAGAGGGTGTTGTTCAAATGTTGCAGTTGATCGCAAGTTGCAGTTGATCGGAACACGCCAATCAAAATCATTGTCCCATGCGCGTCTTGTTAAATGCGCATGCACGAGAATGAAAATGCGTGTTACAATTGTCAAAGATGTAGTTGATTTGCAGTTGATTTTGAGCAACACCCCCTAAGTCCATCAAAATCCTACATCCCACATGATTGGATTACATTCTGTAAAATATTCACAATAATCTTTAAACCACTTGTATCAACTCTGCTGAGTAATCAAGGCAGTGTGCATTGTTATCAACCTGGCTTTAGCCCGGCTTACACCAACGCANAAAATGCGTGTTACAATTGTCAAAGATGTAGTTGATTTGCAGTTGATTTTGAGCAACACCCCCTAAGTCCATCAAAATCCTACATCCCACATGATTGGATTACATTCTGTAAAATATTCACAATAATCTTTAAACCACTTGTATCAACTCTGCTGAGTAATCAAGGCAGTGTGCATTGTTATCAACCTGGCTTTAGCCCGGCTTACACCAACGCATTCTGCATTTGTCATATACTTGAATGCCAACTTGGAGAATGACTTAAACCCAGAACAGTTCTCTTCCATGAAGAATTTAGTTCTCTACTTATTTCTATTTGGTGAATTACTATTCACACTTTCAAATCATTTCATCGGAACCCGCTAGAATATTTACTTTGCGAGGAAATGTGGCAATTGAATTGTCTTCTTTTTTTCTTTCCTTCCACATAGAAAATGTTAGCTTTTGCTAACTCAAACGGCCTCACCTACATGTATTTTTCAAGAGATTAAACAACGTTAGGGCCACTTTGTTGAAAAATATTTTCCCCTTTACAGGGCAGTACATGATTAACTTGCATTGTTTTATTCTCAATGATTCAAATCTTTTTGATCACCCTGTACTTGTTTAGTGATAGAGTGCACAAGAATTGTTTCTACATATAAAGATAAATTCCAACAAGATTCATAGAAAAAATACAATTCAGAAATGTACAGGAATATCTACAGGTACATGTACTACGCACATTCAGAAAAAACTTAACATACATTTATACTTTCACTTATGAATCAGTTGATAATGATAATAATAATAAGAAGAATATATGCAATTTATATAGCGCACGTATCCACTCTCATTGCTGAGTGCTCAAGGCGCTTTACATTATCATTACCCTAGCTTTAGCCCGGCAGCCACCAGCGCACTTGGCATTTCAAGGAAAAAATATTCCTGCCAGGTACCCAATTCACCTCACCTGGGTTGAGTGCAGTTGATTTGGATCAAGTGACAACAACACTTTTAATCATGAAGCAGGCAATAATCTATGCTCATTAACCCACAGATCATGTTTTTATTTTAAATGAGAGCTTATATTTACAGAAATTAATCATAAACTGTAAAAATAGTTTCTTTCGCATCCAGAAACTTTCGCGGTTTCCATCGGTGCTGACTTTTTCGTGTGTGTTTTAATTCGCTGTCAGAAAAATTCGTGAATTCACAGTCGGCAAAAACTGGGTTTTTCCACATAAAAATCCAGATATAATCTAGTTATTTTTTGTACTTATTACTAGTGAATTCAAATGACAAAATAAATGTCGGCAATAAAGAAATAAACACACTCCTAATTTACAGTACAATGACCGCACAGGAGTTGACCTACATTATGCGATAACGCTATACTGTGTGTGTTGGCCATTAATACACGCAATGCGCGGAATCTTTGAGTGTCTGCGATAGCGTTGCAACAAGCGAAGAGTTTCGAACATTTCCTTGCGTGGTTAATTTCATGTGTTTTTTAAAAACATTTTCGTGCAAGGTTAATTTTGCTGTTCAACATCAAAATGCGAAAAGCGTGAAAATAAAACCACCGCAAAAGAAACCACTTTTACAGTAGTGGAAGGTTGGTATCTCTCTGCTATTGAGCCCTCTTAAGAAACATTTATGAAGATATGGATCTGTCTGCTCACAATATAACAGACTAAGATTCCCAATGAGATTTCGAAAAGGCAGGATTTTTAGCATACACAGATGAAATCAAATATAACAGTATATAAATCACGTATTGTAGTATAATTCATTCTTCTTGAGTTGATCACAATATATATTCAAGTTTTGAGTTGATACAATATTTGGCAATTTCTTTTAATTACAATCAGCAAGACATTTGAGCAAATGATACCACCTTGTAAATTAATCATATATTTCTGAGTTAATAGGGAATGTTTATCTGCATTCACTCACTGTAAATCGCTTATATTTAATACATGATGGCAAAAGACAGTCTGAAAACTATTTTTCAGCACTTCCATGAATACAATATCTAAGAAAAATTTTCAGCTTTGCCAATGTAAGAAAATACTTGAATGAAAATTTAGAAGTGCTTTCAAATCCAAAATTGTATGTACATACAGCAGGGTCAAGTAATTTGTTCTCGGCTACAAATATTATTTCACTTTAAACTTCAATTTAGGCATTTGATCATTAAGCATATTTGCATATAGCTGCACTTGTATGAAAACTATTATGTAGTACATTAGATAAGGATATAACTATATTTACATTATCATAATGCACATAGAAGGGTACAAAGTGGTAGAGTTTATTAAAGTTTCCAATAATAATTTTCAGTCAACATTGAATGACATTTCATTTATATAACTCTATATATGTGCTTGTTATTTTATATATGACTGAACATTCAAAATAATTTGTATGTCATCAATTATTTGACAACATGCTATGAGTTTCCAAGATAGCTTCTTAATACCCTTCAGAAATGTATCTATTGTTGCTCTATTACTTTCTTTGACTTTTCTTCAACTTTTTCTATTTACTTTAGGCATATTATACATAAATATGACACATGATTTGGAATTTACATGAACTATAGAAATAGAAAACACGATTCTGATATAAACTATAAAGTGAGACATCAAAAAAACATTTGTGCACCATTTCACACATAACTCGATACAACATTAATATACAGTTTAAAATTCTGACACCGGTTCAAATCATATTTGCAAAATATATCATCTACAATATCTTCAAATCTAATTGTAAATGAGTCAAGAGGTTACATTCTATTACAGAGATGCCAACCATTCCGGATTATGTACGAGGTGAATTTCTTTATCAAAGTTTTCATCACCAGCGAATGGCTTACAGCGTGGTTATTGTTATCCTGTTTTCTCTCATTTTGATTCAGATGTCGTGCTATTAATAATAATAATAGGTCCATTTATATAGCGCAATCACTATATGCATATACAGTCTAACCTCGTTATAACAATGCCGTTGGAACCAGAGAAATTACCTCTTTATATTGAAACCTTGTTACATCAGGGTCAAAATACAATAAAATACAAACAGATGGGACCAGGAAAATTACCTTGTTATAACAAGAGCTCGTTATATTAGTGCTCTTTGTAACGAGGTTTGACTGTACTCTACTGCGCTTGTTACTAGGTACTATATTCATATTTTTATTTTGATCTCATGCATATTCGGGAACGGTTGGCAACTCTGCTTATATACTGGATGTGTATTAGCATCACACAATAAAGGCACTCATTTTCTACATGTTTGGTATGGAATACATAATTTATATATCCTAAGTTTACATGAAGATCTACACCTCCCGTGCTATCCCCATCTCTCTCATGCTTGAACACCAAACATAAAATCTATGTTCAAAACAGCGAAGGGCAACTTATACACAAATATATATACACAATTCTCCCTATCGCATATAGCCGATATCACCCGATATCACCTTGTGATATCGATATCATACACTTTGGCTTTGGCACGCTCACTTCCGGGATTCATCTTGATTCACTGTATACTATCTACGAAATTTCAATCCATGGGTATTTAGCGTAACTTCTTCGTTTTGCGTCGGAAGCTGAGCATTGGGCCGCTTCGCAAAAGAATCCCATATAACAAATGAATGCAGATATGAAAGAAAAATATATAAAATGATGCTTTTATTCGCAAAAATTGATGAAAAATATGACACTACAAGCCGCTGACGAAGTTTACCGTAGAAAGCCTATAGACTTTTGAAAACGCGCAAATGTTACCGGATGTACCTGTGCCAAGAATCTGGGCCAAAATAACTAGTGCGCTGCAGGCGTTCATATTCGGAGAACTATATGTGATAGGGAGAATTGCAGAATTATTTTAACTAAACCTGTTAATAACAGTTTGACAATATGTATTCAGGTTTGGGACTACATATTTAAGAATTGTAACCCTACTGAGTACACACACAAGACTTATTTACTCAATAAAATGTATGCTATCACATAAACTGTAATGGGTTTCATGGAACAGAGAAATTTTTTTCATAAATTTAAGCTAACTGTTTTCATGTATTGTAGAAATAGTGTTTTCTCTAGATATGACTAACACAAAGTATAGTTGGTCAAGTCACAAAGAAATCAAATTTTAAAAAAAATAGATAGTTTACAAAAAGTTTCACAAACCAAATTGATATTGGTTCATTTAAATTGAAAACACATGCTTGATTCTAATTTGAACATACAAGAGATAGATTCAGAGGCAAGAATTAATCTGGGAAAGTAAACAATTTGAACAAATAAAGTAGAACCATAATGTAATAGCACCCATTTTGATCTACTTTCATACCCGTGATATTCTGAAGAAAAAAATAAACCCAGACATTCCAAACAAAAATTGTATTCCTTACTTTTTCTATCCTCTCTCACTTCTCAATGGGGTACAAAGATCTATGGATGTCTATGAATACATGCTCCTATGCATCGCACTTGTCTCAATGTAAAATTTAGTTAATTGTCCACTGGTATTGTCTACTCATGAACCGCATTTACCAGATTTTGTTTTCAAATACAGTCAACTCTGCCTAAGTCGAACTCGCTTAAGTCGAATAATTGCCTACGTTTATGTGATTTTCTGGATCAAATCATACAAAACCAGTGTTATTAGTCTCTCCTTAGTCAAAATTCTCATAAGTCGAACAGATTTGTGTGGTCCCAACAGATTTGACTTCTCTGCAGAGTTACATGTACCTGTATAGCATTTGAGGACATCCCAACTTTTTTTTGGTGGGAGGAGCCTTAGGAAAGACTTCAAGAGAATTTTATTGGATGATATGATCAAACAATTATCAATAACTTATTGCCTTTTAACTCTGCTATAAAGAGATTACTGCTATAACAGGTATGGTTTTATGGTCCCAAGCACCTCGTTATACTGAGTTTCCACTGTGGTGAGACAAGGTGTTACCTACTAGAATAATAGATGCAATTTATATAGCGCACATATCCACTCTGCTGAGTGCTCAATGTGCTTTACATTATTATTACCCTGGCTTTAGCCCGGCAGCCATCCACGGCGCACTTGGCATTTCAAAGAATAAATATTCCTGCCAGGTACCCATTCACCTCACCTGGGTTGAGTGCAGCACAATGTGGATGAATTTCTTGCTGAAGGAAATTGACGCCCTGGGTAGGATTCGAACCTACGACCCTGCAGTTGAAAGGCGAGAGTCGCGACCACTACACCACGACGCCTCCAGGAATATTTCATTTGACATTGAGACAGTGGATAGCATGCTGAACATAAAGAATGTGAGTAGATCAAAATAATTTACTCTTTGGTATTTACAGAGTTGAATCAATTTTACATGATTTGTCAGATAACATAATCCTCAATTAGGTCATGGAAAAAAAAATAATTTCAATATGCCACCCACCCCCTTCCCTTCTCTTTATCACTCTCTTTATCTACCTCTCTCTGTTTCCTCCTACTTCTCTCTCTCTCTCTCTCTCTCTCTCATTCTCTCACTCTTTGATCATAATCTTTCTTTTCAATTGCACATCTTTTCGAGAAAAAAAATGAATAAATGGTCTTCAATGAATGATAAATGGAAACATCCTACGCTTCTTTTCCTCCTTGCTTTACTATTGCTGGAGATGTTTTTAGCCATATCAATGAAACAATATGCTGTCAGAAATGACAACGGTTTTTCATCCATAATATTTTACAGATCTTATTTAAGGTAGATAGTTTACATGTAGTATAAACTAAATTTGCTTTATCAGAATGATTAATGCCTGAACTTTCATTGGTACATTCATTGAAGCTATGTAACCATCAGGTGAGATGTAATTATCTTAAAAGAAAGAATGCACCGCCAAAGTCGCAGATACGAGTGACTTTTGCTCGCATCCAAAGAGATAAATGTCACGCCCAACAAATATTTGGTGGCGTTTCAAGTCATTAGAAACCAGAACGGTTCATTTTGTAAATGAATTTAAAAAAAATGTTTATTGTCTATGTCTTGTATGTATGTAATATAACCCTGTAAATGTTTGATCTACAATGTATATCACATATGCATGTCCTATATCTTAGTATTTTGTTTCATCTTTATTATCACTGTAAATATGTTGTACTCTCATACTCTGAGAGGGGGTCGATAGAGTCAATAAACTTTACCTTTATACCTTATACCTAAGAAAAAGCAACACAGGTATGAAAAAATTTGCCATAATGGGTAGATGCAAAATGCACAAGAAAAGCCTTGTATTAACAGAAAATATCCCATGGTTGCATTCCCTTTGTTAACTCTTTCACTCCGTAATTTCAGTTTCCAAATTTCCTTATATCTGTACGGAATAGAATGCAGGGAATTGGGGGAAAATATGGAATACATAGGGAAAGCATTGTAAATTTTTACTTTGTGTTCAAAAGCATACAAAGGGATGAATATTTTTTATCCTTGAGACCTCCCCTATCAAAATATGTATAATTTGGTCATGTCACAGACAATATAACATGTGACATGTGACGTCACATATATCCTTGTTTGTTTACAGTGACGTCAGCAAGCCAGTTTTATTGGCTATCCGTACAATACGTACTATTTCTCTCGCGCCGCTTACACCGGCCCGCCGTAGCGAAAGAGTTAAGGAAAGTCACACAATGTACCCTCTGATGATCATATTGGGGTTGACCTCGCGACACCAACGCTCACGCATATTGCTGTGGCTGAAACGAGACTCAACATCGAGTTCCCCGAAGGAGAGATTATCCAAGATTTCATACGCACCGACCTTTGCCCCAATCTGTGGAGAAAGTAAAAAAAAATTAAATAAGTACAGCTGAATTCTGTAATTCCCATAGACTATGTGTAGGAACTACCAGGGTGATGTTTCATCAAATAGTTCTTAAAGTTACGAAAGACTTTAAGAAAGATTGGAGTATGTTAATGAGTGTAATATGATGATGATGATGATGACGGCCTCTTGTATAGCGCCGGAACCGCCACAGCTGGGCGCTCATGGCGCTTGATTACTCAAAAAATAATGTCTCACAGATTTCAATGTCCTAATTAGTGCTGTGGTTTATCTTTCAGTCCAAGAACTCCCAGTGATGGTACACTTTGGTTATTCTTCTAACGACAGGGTAGTGGGGAACAGATAGGTCTTTAGGTAGAACTCAAAGGTTGACTTTGTCTCTGCTCTCCTAATGAAGTGGGGAAGGCTATTCCACAGTTTTGGCCCACAGATGTAGAAGGCTCTATCACCCCAGGTTGTACGGCTGGGCGATTCCGACAGCAATGCTTGGTCTGCCGATCTGAGACTGCGGGTTGGCTTGTGCTGAGAAATGAGCTCTGATATGTAGGATGGAGATTGCGTAAGATTCTCAATCATTCAGCAAAAGAACTGATATCAGTCATGCATAGAGTCATTTTTAAAGTCTTTTGTAACTTGATGAAACACCTCCCAGGTTTCAGTAGTCAATGGGCCAATAATGCAAATTAAAAAAAAATTATAGACAATGCAGATGCACATCGTATTGAAGCATTTTGATATGCATTCAATGGAGTATACATTTGTAGTTGCATTAATGGAGGAAAGCCAGAAACGGAACAAAAATATTGTCGGAAGTGAAGGAAACGATGCATGTGAAATAGGTGTAGTAAACTTTGAACTGCGTTTACTTTAGACTTGTTGCCAGCTAATCTATTGATGGTTAATGTATAAAATAATGAAAGAGTTTCCCAAACGCATGATTCATAGCAGGTGCTAAAGCAGAATTTGAACATATTTTATCTCATACCATTTGTTACGATATTCACATCAAATTCATCCCTTTTCTCCATAACAAAGAGTACATGTTCATAAATTTCTATAAACCGTTTTCATCCATTCTTGGAACGGCATATAACAGTTTGTGGCCCTCTGCAAGGGTATGAATTGAAGAGAATCAAGTAGATTTAATGTTACTCCATAACAAAACCAAATATTCATCAATTTCTATTTACCGTTTTCATCCATTGTTGGAATGGCATCTCCCAGTTTGTGGCTCTCTGCATGTGGAGGTATGCATTGAAGAGAATCAAGTAGATGTATCGTTCAAGATTATCAAGACTTTGCTGATACAGGCAGTCTACTTCATCCCCCTTCACTGTCTTGATCTAGAAACAAAGAAAAAAAATACAGTCAAACCTCGTTATAATGAGGGTCTTGGGACCAGAGAATTTATCTCTTTATAACGAAACCCTGTTATATCAGGGCCAAAATACAATAAGATACAAATAGATAAGACCCCGGAAACTACCTTGCTATAACGAGATCTCGTTATATCAGTGCTCTTTGTAATGAGGTTGGACTGTATTAATAATCAAAATAGTAAAGACAAAGAAAGACGACACTACTGATAATAAGGACGATGGCAATGATGATGCTGATTACACCGAATGTGATGATGACAATAATGATGATAATTCTGTTGATGAAAATAATGTACAGATATGCATTAATCAGAATAATGGACTTTTTACAGAGCTACCAACATTTAACAGCAACAATCAGGGAGATTGTGGAAGAAATCCAGTAGATGTCTATAAAATGCACACAACCTAATGGCATCAATGTTTCCATAATCCAGGAGATTGCTCAAAAACATGCATTTATTGTGGCCCATTTCCAGGAGTCTCCTGCGGAATCCAGGAGACTTGGCAGCCCTGTTTTTATTTGGCTAATTAAAGCAGTCTACTTCCTCCCCCCTCACAATCTTGATCTACAAACAAAGAAAGATACTGGTAATTATACTGATAATAATGATAAGGGCAGTGATGATGCTTATATCGACTCTGATGATGATAGTGATGCAGTCAAACCTGCTGTAGCGACCACCTGTATATAAAGACCACCTGTACATAAAGACCACCTGTCTGGTCTCCCTTGGAAGCAATTTATGTGTTAATGAACCTGTCTCTAGAGACCACCTGCTCTTAAAGACCATGTTTTCTGTCTCCCTTGTGTGGTCTTTGTAGACAGGTTTGACTGTGCTATGATGCTGTTAATGGAAAAAATAAAAAATATGCGTTAAGCAGAATCAAGAAGATATGACGTTCATAGTTATCAAGACTCCCCTCCCTTCGCAGTCTTGATCTAGAAATACAGGTAACTCTGCCTAAGTCGAATGTGTTGGGACCACACAAATCTGTTCGACTTATGAGATTTTCGACTTAGAAGAGGCTAATAACACTGGTTTTGTATGATTTGTTCCAGAAAATCACATCGACTTAGGCAATTAATCGACTTAGACAAGTTCGACTTAGGCAGAGTTGACTGTATATATAGATTAATGAACAAAGGTAATAATGACAATAACAAGGATGATGATGATTATAATAATGCTGACTATGATGACGACGATGCTGATGATAAAAAATAATGTGGAGATATGCATTAAATAGAATCAAATATAAAAATGATAAAACGATGATGGGGATCTCGATGGTATAATTCTGATGGAAAAAATGATAATGGTGATGATCAAAATGATGATGATGATAATGATGATGACAATGACGAGAGTGACGATGACGAAAATAATATGGATTTAATAGAATCGAATAGCATTATCCAAAAGACTGGGGAGCCTTTTATATCCCCTTGTCAATATTTATTGCAATAGAGCCTTCTATTCCCCCTCCTCAATATTTGTTTGCAATAAATTTGCAGTCAACAATTTTCTTACAAAAATTGTGTTATTTTTTCCACCAAAATTGCCGGCGCTGAGGTATGCAATTTCAATAGTTACGCAACCTCATGTAAGATTGTAAAGTCCCATTCAAGTTCATCTGTTATGTATGCCAGACCCTAAATTGCTCAAAAACATAATTCTGGATAAAAAAACCAAATGCATATCCTGTTTTAACCCCGGATTCATATATGTATCATTCTTCTTACTTTTAATAATCTAAATTCGCTATTTTCATTATTTTAATGATTGAAACAAAGTCGTTAGAGATTTTCATCACAAAAAAGAAAAAAATATTGAGAATTACACAAGAAATTCCGGTAAAAAAAATGCAAAAGGGAAAATGATTCCATCAGTTTTCAAAACATTCTCTAGAACAAAATTTAACAATTTATAATTTAGGATTTGCAGCCAAAATTGTTATTTATTGCATAAATATGCATAATCAATAGATTTTATACAAATTTCATAATTTTTCAAAAACTTGACTATACCTAACTCTTGGTTACATCAAGATTGGGCCTTGTGCCGATTTTCGCTGCAGTCGCGCATTGGGCAGGCGAGTTCCCAGGGGGGACCTGTAGGCAAGAAACTTTCTCTCCATCCACTGTCTTGATCTAGAAACAAAAAGAGATGTTTACAGTCTTTGCGCCACAAAGTGAACCTACATACTGCAAGCATGCATACCCATCCCTTCACATGGAGAAGACTTCTACTTCTAGGTCGATACTCATCGAACGCCTGTTCAGTATCTTAATGAGGAGCACTTATAAGGGTGGTACTTTGATAAGGAAATGTGTTTAGTGCTCAATTACAAAATCCCTTACCAAAAAATCAATGTAATAGGAATAAATGACAAAGAGAAAAAAATATATTATATATGTAACTTATACATATTGTTCATGAAAGTCAATCTATTCAAGTGAACATGAAACCCGTCTAGATGGTTATTGGAGACATAAATAAATTTGTATCACACACAATAATCCCAGCTCCACCCCCAGTCGAGCTTGGTGTCTATTGCTGCCCCGTTCACCAACAGTTTAAGGATGTTCAAGCCAGTTAGCACATCACTCACAGGAGCTCTAGCATTTTCGGCCACCAATCCCACCTAGGTAGCCAATAGGACTGAATTGACTGTGATCACATTAGATGAATGCCTCTTATGAAAAGAAAAAAAAAGAAGAATTGACATCGACAAGAATTTCCTTGCTTACACACCTTGGCAAGGTTGCCAATATGTGCAGAGATTTCATTGTCTACACCATGAAAAATCTTCTTAAAAGTGTACTGAAATAGATCTTTCATGAAAAAAAAAACCCAGGCCCGTATTCTGATGCCAGGTTTAACTTAAACTAGAGTTTAAATATGTGGTTTAAGTATGGGAAGCCAAAAGAGGCTTGAATCTATAACAGTCAGTGTATAATTTACCAGCACAGTTGGCACTCATAGTATTTAAGACTGTCTTGGAATAAAAACTTCAATAGATTTCTACATTATTAGAGCATGGGAAAAGAATTACATTGTAAATAAAGTTTTGGCCCTGTTGGCTACCCATCCTTAAACCACAGATTTAGACCAGGGTTAACTTAAACCTCGCTATCGGAATACGGGCCCAAGAGTCACAGCAAATACAAAATAACCAGTTTAAAAATTTCATGTTCATTCTGGCATATCAATTTGCCCTGTTTTACAATGTATGGTACTTTCTTTATCATGTTATTAGGAGCACTAGTCATGAAAGAAGAGGGGAGTGATATAGGCCTCTAAATATTGTTCCGTGGACATAACCTGCTCTAATCAACTTTGTTGATCAAAATTGTGATAAAAACAAACATATTACATATAAAACCTCTTGCATGCGATGGATTAAAAAAATAATCATAATAACAATGTGCAGTGTATAACATTTATAAGGCAATGAACCAAACTCAACAAAAATCAACAGCATATGGGCAGATTGTATCTATCTATGTCACATCCCCCATCAACACTGACCTTATTGAACATTGAAAAGATGACCTCTCGGAGGTGAAAGTGCATCGGGGTCATGGTCTCGGAGCACTTATCAAGCATGAGGTCCACCTCTCGTTTCACCTGTGTGCCGTAAGGTAACCTCACTACCAGCTTGCGTACGGCCTGGAAGTGAACAGCAATAGAAATTAAAAGAAAATAGTAATTAGACATGGTATAAATCTAGCCTTGGAAGACGTGTGGAGTAGGCACTCTTCATGCAAGGTCTCCCTGACATAGCACCATGCTCCCCCCCCCCAAAAAAAAAAATTAAAAGAACTACATAAACAAATAGACAAACAAACAATTTTTTCGGTTTGCTTTTTGTTATAAATTGTTGTCCCTGGTAAGCCCATCAAATCTCAAAATTAATTAAATAAATTAAATTTCATCAAGATTTGTTGCAGTGACAAGGAGTCATTTTCCGAGAGTTCCCATAGCAACTGTCAGCGATAATCTTTTCATCCAATCACAAACAAGGAATTTGTCAGCGCTGACTAATTGTTTCTGCGACAAATCTTGATGAAACACCCCCCTGTTGTGCGTAAAGTCATTCTCAAAGTCTTTCGCAAGTTAGTAAAACACCACACAGGTGTTATTTAAGAAAAGGTTTTCTTACCGAGAATTCTCCTTTGGTATATTCTGCCTGGGGTACACTTATCCTCTCTTGTTCTCCTAGCTTGGTTCCGACAGGAAAGCCCTGAAAAATAGAACAATACAAATCACAACGTCCTTATTTCCAACAAATCAACAACAAAAAAATCAAGGGATTACAAGTCTAAGGGGGTGTTGTTCAAAATCAACTGCAACTTTGCTAATTGTAACGCACGTTTTCATTCTCGCACGGTTTGCGCATTTAACAAGACGTGTATGAAACCATTATTTTGATTGGCATGTTCTGATCAACTGCAACTTGCGATCAATTGCAACTTTTGAACAACACCCCCGAACAGTCCTTTCACAGGAAAACACTAAAAACAAAAACAATACAACAATAACAAAATCCACATTTCTGATACTTCCAAGATATCATGGACTGGACAAGTCTTACAGTTCTTTCACATATACTAGTACTCGAAAATTGTCATGCAGAGAGCTTTTTAAACTAATCAACTTTGAATTAGTGAGTTTTCTGCAAATATTTAATGCGTAAGCACCAGTTGATATGATGTCAGGACAGGCCAACACTTTACATCAGCAGACAGCCTCCGGGATGCAGATTTTATTAATTCATTCATTCATTTATTTATTTATCAAAACATATTTGGACAGGATATCATGATCAATTTAATTCAAAGTACAAATTGAGATGCTGATGCACTTTCGTACCCGTGCACAGCGTGTGCGGCGAGAGTATGCCTCGTTCTTAAAATGTACCTTCAGGTCTGACACCTGTGGCAGTGTGGGCTGGAAACGAAAGTGCATTAGCGCCCAAACTGATTCAATGTCCACATCAGGAGACTATGCATTTTTGCTTGTGTACGCACATATAGCATTTTATCTGGGCAGAGCCAACCTCTTTTTGGCCTCCACACTCAATGTTTCATTAATAATATACATGGATTTATATAACAAAATTACTATACTAATATATTCAGCTGCGCTAATTATGTCTTAACATCATTATCTTCCTTCAAGGGCAACCTTAAGACTTAAGACTTATTTATTTAAGAGTGCCTTTTGACTTTCCTTGTTATTTCTTTTCTGTAATGAATTTGCTCTAAGCGCCTTGAGCACCTAATCAGGGTGGAAAGTGCGCTATATAAGACACACGTATTATTATTATTATAAATTGTACGTAGAAGTTTTTAAGAGAAAATATATGTTTTTAAATTGGACTTGAAGGTATTTAGGGATTGAGAGTTTCTAATGTGGATTGGCAAGCTGTTCCATAGTTTTGGAGCTGCTATGGCAAAAGCATGGTCTTCCGTTGTGAGTTTTGTTTTGTGGTTAGGAATGTGGAGTATTCTTACATTATAATGTAAGATTAATAATGTACTTATGATGTACATCTAGCGCACTATCATCG
>BQKZ01002794.1:9332-20757 GCA_036244855.1 Temnopleurus reevesii | reverse complement strand
AAATGGCCGCCATCAAGGCTTGAATTTTGAGTGGCCCAATATCTGGAAATGTTTGCAATGCATCAATGCACAGTTGTGCCAAATTTGGTGCTTGTATCAAAAAGTGCACAATTGATCAGCTAATCCGCCTCACTATAACACGAAAATGAGTAGATGACACAACGATACGAAAATGCATCACATACGTCTCTTTGCAAACCCCTTCTATTCACTGGTATCAACAAACTAAGGCTATAATTTCTCAGAATTTTGCTTGTGATGCAAAGATATATATCTGCCTGCCTTATTCATTTTTTTCTCTTTTTTGGGGGGTCACAATCAGGGTACCATTTCCTTTCACCTATATGCCACTTTTCCCTGGAAATTGCCAGGATATTCCAAGACTATGCGAACCCGGCATTATCTTCTTATCTGTCGCCTCTCCATTCACTGCCGCCTGTTTCGTCATAGCTGGCGACAGATAGGAAATCTATGCACAGACAGCGACACGAAAGGATGGTGGTGACACCCTATAAAGCTGACTAACCTCTCTCTTTCTCTTCATTCCATCTGGAAGTAAGCTGCAAACCTTCATCACCGCCCAGAATTCGCCCAGCTCAAGCTTGGGTGACTGGTCTTGATTTGGACTGTTGTCACTGCAGAAAATATTAAGAAATATACATTCAACCTTGCCCAAGTTGACCTTACAGAAAGGCCAATTAACGCACAATACACAACTTTAAGGGGGTGTTGTTCAAAATCAACTGCAACTTCACAAACTGTAATACGCATTTTCATTTGCGCACGGTATGTGCATTTAACAAGACACGCATGAAACAATGATTTTGATTGACATGTTCAGATCAACTGCAGCTTGCACTCAATTGCAACTTTTGAACAACACCCCCAAAGTCTTATGACCAATGTTGCAAATACTGAAACACACTATAATACGTCATCTCATGGCGAGGTACTTCATATATGATACTTCAAAAAGTTTCAAGTATCAAGTACTTTGCCATACGATGACATACATGTATTACAATGTGCTTCAGTATTTGCAAAATTGGTCCGAAGGTCGAACGCTATCAAAAAAGGTTGTAAGAATAAAAGTCGTGTAGTGTGCAGTCGCCATGGCGGTGTTTCACCAAATCATTCTTGAAGTTACGCGCAACTTTAACATCGACTAGTATCAATTTTCGCGCTGAATGCGCATACTATTATGAATTATACGCACAAGAAGGGATACCAGTAGAACGTAAAGTTGTGCGTAAAGTCTTTCTTATCTTGGTGAAACACTGCCCTGGAGTCAATTAATTTTAACATTTTGCTCCGCTATCGTGGAATAAGCATCCTAATGAGATAAGATGGTTAACCTGTCTGAAAAAATTCCAAGCAAAAATTATGGAGTTCTTGTCCTTTCAGAGCTACTAATTGGGTGCAAATGTTTTTCACTATAATTTTCAATACAAATATTTTCACTCACTATGCTTGCGATGGGAAACCCCTTTGATGTGCTACGATTAGAATACCCAAGGACATCGCAAAAGTGGTACGGCCCGCCCCCATGTGACCAGAAAATACGATGGTCGGTAGAAGTGATTCCTCTTTGCTGAACAATGATGGCACTTCCTATGAAAACAAAACAATTCATAGAGGATTATAGTAGCCAATAGCATACACACATTTTTAGCGAATTCACTGAATTTAAAACATTTTAAAATATTTAAGCGGGTCGTTATTTACACGTTTCAATAGATCATTGCACACTAGTCAATGAGCATTACAATGAATTAATATTTTAGCAAATTCAAAGGAAAAAAGTCAGAGAAATATGATAACAATTTCATAAACATTGACAAGCGACTTGAAAGAGGACTTACTATTCCATAACTTACTATAATTATAATCATTCTTATTACTATCATTATCATTATCATTTTATTCATTATCGTTTCCATTGTCAGTGTCATTGCTATTATCACCACCATCATCCTTATCAATATTTTACTGTATTATCACAAATTAAATCAGTTTCAAATCCATCATTCCATAGTACAAAAGTCGAGTTCAGAAAAAATTGTATGATGATGTCAGCATAAATATTTCCCATGCATGATGAAAAATATTCTTTAATTCATTGTTAGACTTTATAATTACTGAATATGTTAGAATATTTCAATGTAAAAATGATTGATCACCTTCACGGCATTGAGCAAATGATCAATCGCCTTATCGATCGGTGCCTTGGAGGATGACATGGGTATTCTTGTAAAGAACGCATTCCGGATCCCGACTGTATGGAGACCGTAGACCTCATTGGTCGTCTTGATGTCCTCTATGTACTCTATCTCATACATGTGCGGCTCTTCCGATAGGTCCTCAATGTCGTCGTAAAATGCAAATTTGTTTTCCGTATTCCCCAGGGCAAATTTGACGATCTGGAGTCATTGTGAAGATGAAGAAAAGTATTAAACGAATTTATAAATATAAAGAGGAAAAGTAAAGGTTGAATTGAGCCTTGTGATGATGATGGCCTCTTGTATAGGGCCAGTCTCTGCCCCGGTTGGGCACTCATGGCACTCAAATTACTCAAAATAATGTCTCATAGATTTTAATGTTCTAATCAGTGCTATGATTTATCTTTCAGTCCAAAAACTCCCAGCGGTGGTATGATATGGTTATTCTTGTGACGACAAGGGAGTGGGGAATAGATGGGTCTTTAGGTAGGACTCAAAGGTTGATTGCGTTGATTGTATCTAAAAGACAGTGGTAGTTTACATGGATTTTAGCAGAGTTCCGAAAGAAATATAAAAACAGAATTCCATGACTTTTCCATGACCAATTTGCTGCTTTCCCGGACTTCCTTTATGGCACAATTTCTAAACTCACAGCGACACACATGTATTATGAGACTTGCGAGACACAACAAACTGGAAAGATGCCAAATCCAGAAGTACATGTACATGCAATTGCATGACCTTTCACAACTTTTCCAAATTTCTTGACTTTTCCCTGACTTTCCAGGACCACCAAATTCTCCAGTATTTTGGTGGGCATTCTAATGATTTAAAATGTTGAAGAACTTATGGCCGCCAAATTCCCCAAAATAAGGCCCAAGCGTAAATTTCACCCAGCACAGTACCAAAAACTGAATAAAGAGCATTAATTAAATAAAGATGACAATCATCGTCGAAACTGACCTCTTTTCGCATTGAAACTTCCTGCACTGCAATGTCCTCTGCATCTGAATGATGGGCTGGAATGTTTTGAGTCAGGCTGTCTCTCTCGCGAGGTGCGTATGAAACGTAATTCCGTCCGTGTTTGAGGAACAGAACAGGTTCATTTCGGATGTTAATTACGAGGATCTCCTGCAAAGAAAAACAAAAATGGCTGAGCAAAATATAAACATCAAAGAGATTGAAAGATAATAATCAAAATGCATATCAAGAATGTCAAAATGATGGGCATGATGTTATGAGCGAGTCTGTCTTTCTCGCGAGGTGCGTACGAAACGTGATTCCGTCCATGCTTGAGGAATAGCACAGGTTCATTTCGGATGTTGATTACGAGTATCTCCTGCAAAGAAAAACAAAAATGGCTGAGCAAAATGTAAACATNATCTCTCATACTGCGTTTTGCTGTACCACAAACAAGTACATTGGTCACTTTACAAAAATTTGAAGTTCCAACTTCATTCTGAATGCCTGGTGCATCTTAATTCACTGTTACTTGACCTACAAATCATAACTTCCACCAAAAATAAAGTACTCTTGCTAAACCACGGATTACATTAATAATATGATAACAATAATAAAAAAAAAAATGCAGGATTAGTAATGTACCATCTATCTAGTAAGACTATTCCTAGGTGCAGAGGGACAAAAAAGTATACTTGCACGGAAAAGAATTCATTACTATAGGAATGGATTTGTGATTGTATGTATGTGTGAGTAAATGGATAATCAATCAGCAAATCTTTACAAAAACATGAGAAAGACAAATAGCATTTTATGTGTTTTTTTTAAGGTTTTGAGCAAGTCTGCTCATGGGGTCCACAGGATCCTTTATACCTACCTTACTACTGGGTTGTGCCATACCATAGACAGGGAGACCAGGCACTTTGCGAAAGTTGGAGGTTCCAACCTCCCGATGCGAGCTCAGCACATCCAACCCGACAAAGTCGTCTGCAACCTATTGAAATTCAAGAAGATCAATCAATCAATTAACAATTAATTTGACCGACTAATCAAAGAAATCAATGTTTCCATCGTTATTTTATTTGATTTTCAACTTTCTTGATTTGATTGAAACATATTTTTGTAAAGTTTTAAATACTAGCATTTTATAAATATTTTATGGAGAAGAAAATAAAATTTGAATAAAAATCTAAACCAATTCAACCTATTAAAACTAGCTTTACAATCCGATTTTAGAAGAAAGTGTCATTGTATCTTTCAGAAGTATTCAAACACACAAAAAATCTGGATACTCAAAGTTATTATACTACAAAAAAAATTGGCATAATACAAGCTTTCTTGTTGTCATATGGGAATCGAAAATTCAGAGCAGTCTTAAGATTTTCTTCGATTTGAAACTGATTTCCCTTTATGTCCAATATGAGGCTGATTCACTAATTGAAATCATATACATTCATATGAGTTTCCAGAAGAATCAGGCAGATTATATTTGACAAAATGCCTATAATGAATGTTAAGCTATATTTCCCAAATTGGGCCGTAAGCCAGTCATAAGGAGTGCGATGGGTTTAAAGGGGAACCAATCCCTGTAATTACATGTATCATACTCTCATTGAATGAAGAAAAATCAGATGAACAAACTGTGAAAATTTAAGCAAAATCGGACAACCCATTCAAAAGTTATGAATGTTCGAGTTCACAGAGATATGACGATCACTGCCGCTCACAGGGATCCGTGCGATCACAAAACCGGCGAAATCGGTGACATCATGTCGGACAACTCCTCATTCACTTTGTACATAGAAATTTTAGAAATGGACGAATGCAAAATTTAGAGTAAGGTTGCAAGATTATTCTTCTAAAAATACATGCAGAATCTATAAAGCAATGCTATACCCCAATTCAAAATTGGAATTCTGTTGACTTTCCGAAGAAAGGGAGAAGATGTGAAATTTTGTGTACAGAGAGAATGAGGAGTTGTCCGACATGATGTCACGGATACCATCGATTTTGCTGATCGCACGGATCCCCAACAGCGGTAGGGGTCGTAGAAAATTCATAACTTTTGAACGGATTATCCGATTTTGCTCAAATTTTCACAGTTTGTTCATCTGATTATTCTTCATTCAATGAGAGCACGATAATTCCAGGGATTGGTTCCCCTTTATAATGGCTAGCATCTTACCAAGAATCTGAGCCCTTTAGTAATGAGTTCAACCGGTGCTGTCCTCTCAGCTGAGTTAATGTGAGCCAGAGCCAGGTAGAGTTCGGGATGCAGTCTCATCCACGGCGTAAATAATTTACAGAAACATTGCTGGAACTGTGTGGTGACAAAAATCAATGAGATTGATAGAAATAAGTTTATAGAATAAAATCATAAACAGTGAATGAAAAAAATAAAATCAGATTTTAATAAATATAGAAAAATTCATATTACATAGGAAATATCGTATTGAAGAGTCATTTACATTAGTTAATTTCTATTTTCATAGTCTTAATGTCATCGATATCGAAAAGGCATCAATAACCATCCGTTTCTGGGATATCATTGAATTTGGAAAACTTATATGGTCCTTTGAGTTAATAGAAGTTGAATATTTCTGTATATGAATTTTTCATATAAACTGTAGTCAAAAGCAAGAATGAAATGAGATTTTTCAAAAACTGCATTTTTATCCTTATTACAAATATGAACGTTAATTGGCCAACTGGAGTTCAGGATGCAGTCTCATTCACGGCGTAAATAATTTACAGAAACATTGCTGGAACTGTGTGGTGACAAAAATCAATGGGATTGGTAGAAATAAGTTTATATCATAATCAAATGTGAATAAAAATAATGAAATCAGATTTGAATAAATAAATAGAATTTCATAAACACACATAAACATATGAAATATGGGACTAAAACGACATTTACAATTATTGCTATTTCAGACATCAAGGAATATCAGTGCCCCATAACATAACCGTTTCCGATTAATTTGAAAGTCTTAGATTAATTCTGATTGGTTGCTGGTCAGTTGATTGACTAAAATATGAGAATATGAAAATTGAGCAAAGAAATGGGGCTCCATCGGGATTCGAACCCGAGACCTCTGGATTGCTAGACCAGCGCTCTACTGCCTGAGCTATAGCAAGCCCTTATGCGATGTTCGTCCAAGAAACCCCTTTCAATGCTCTAGTGGTCAGAAGCTATTAAAACCTGGAATAAACCCGCGGCTGAAATCAACTGGGAGTAAATGCGAGGGATCACGGTGAAGTGATGCAGCTTTTTTAAATATATAATTAATTCATAGAATGAGAAAAACTGACCACGAAATATTTGAATATGAAAATAATTGAGCAAAGAAATTGGGGCTCCATCTGGATTCGAACCCGAGGTTTTAATACCTTCTGACCACTAGAGTATTGAAAGGGGTTTCTGGGACGAACACTGCATAAGGGCTTGCTATAGCTCAGGCGGTATAGCGCTGGTCTAGCAATCCAGAGGTCTCGGGTTCGTATCCCGATGGAGCCCCAATTTCTTTGCTCAATTTTCATATTCTAATATTTCGTGGTCAGTTTTTCTCATTCTATGAATTGACTAAAATATGCACGCAATGAAGAAATTGATTGGCCATTTTCATTAGCAATTATGTTATTGGGCCCTGACAAATAAATCTAATCTCATAAAATGGCATGCAGACAAACAAAGCAATCTTGACAGACCAACAAGTATATTTCCGTTCATTATTCTACATTAAAGGTAGAATACTTCTTTTGCAGCATAAAATTTGACTTTCCAAGATTGTTGTGTTATGTTGTAGAGTACTAAATGATAGAACTTATCACCAATCAATTAAGCACAAAGATTGGTCATGATAGGCGCATTTATAGTTATCCCAATAATAATTCTTCTATTCGGGCCGCGAATTAATGGACCGTGCCTTCAAAATTCCAAACAGCCGTTAACCCCTCGTCGACCTAGAGTCTCTCTCAGTGCGTATTCCGCATGGTGTGGCAGTGTATTGAAGTGCGCACTGTATGTGCTCTTACAATGTTTTGTGTATGTGTGTGGTACCGTAATACGCTAGGAGTATCGCGATACCGTTGGTGTCAAGATGAATTATGATAGAATAGATTTTTATTTGAATCAAATATTCTGGACTACATTCGACCAAAATACTTCACAGAGGTTATTATTTTGGCATATCTGAGGTTAACAACAAGCATAACCATAATGTGTGCAAATGTAGTTTTCTACCTTTAATGGTATGGCTAAAGATATGAATCAGTTCTAGTTACCTGTTCATGTAAGTAGCTATTGAAGATGATGAGATAGCAGTACCTCTCCAAATATCTCAGTGCATTCTCTAGGTAATACTCCCGAGCGCTTTGACCCTGAAAAACAAAAATGAACGTAGAATTAAAATGAAGCAAATTCGGTTTAAAAACTTCACAAAATGCAGAAATACCAACCGGACCGGACAAAAACGGACCGTGAAAAATAAAATGAAGCAAATTTGGTTTAAAAACTTCACAAAATGCTAAAATACCAACCTCATCTACTAGAATCCGAGTATTTTACCATAAAAATCTTATTTTCAGAATTAAAAAGAAATAGCTTCCATCCACTTGTTAACACTGTATCTCAAGGAATAAACATGCCCTATATGTATTTTGTCTTTATAAGTATTCTCTTTTAACTGAAAAATCCTTATAAATAAGATAAAATCCTACATGCAGTTTGCAGCTCTGCAAATGTTTAGTCACTATCATAATGAAATTCTAGTGTTTGAATGGTTTAGATTCACTCACTAGACTGTAACTACTCAAAGGATTCCCTTATCAGGATTCCAACAGAAAGCTGAAATCAGAATTCCATGCCTTTTCCATGACTAAGAGGCTGTTGTTAAAAAATTGCAATTGATCGCAAGTTGCACTTGATCGGAACGCGCCAATCAAAATCATTGTTTCATGCGCGTCTTGTTAAATGCGCATAATGTGCAAGAATGAAAATGTGCGTTATAATGTATAAAGTTGCAGTTGATCTGCAGTTGATTTTGAGCAACACCCCATAAGTTTCTGCTTTCCATGACATCCTTTCTGGCACAGTTTACAAAAGAACACATTTTTTATGGCCTCCACTTCTCCTCAAAGCCAAAGACTATTGAGATCATGAGATTTTCCAGGATTTTCCACTAAAGATTCTGCAAACCATCTTCATAAAATATTAATGTCTGGTTTTATTGAAAGGTTTCTGGTTCAGCTGTTTGAACTGTCTCACTGTAGCATTCAGATAATAATGTAATTGTAACAATATGATTGTTACTGTGCTGCCTGCTATCGTACTGATAGATTCAAATCTATCCATGTTTCTTGCAAGCTAACATAGCTAGGCAGTATTCCCTACACCAGTTAGTAACAACCGAACTACAATACTTGGAATCCAGTTTGCCAACATTACTTGTTGCTGTAATGGGCAAGCCTGGGCACGCTTTCAGGTTGTCAAGAACATCCTTTGTGTATAAAGAACGCATAAAACTCTCTAAACTCATTGGCCCGTATTCTGATAGCGAGGATTAAGTTAACCCTGATCTAAATCTGTGGTTTAAGTATGGGTAGCCAAAAGTGCCAAAACTTTATTTACAATGAATAGTTCTTATGCTAACTGCTCTCTTTTCCCATGCTCTAATAATGTAGAAAACTATTGAAGTTTTTATTCCGAGACAGTATTAAATACTATGAGTGCCAAATGTGCTGGTAATTTAAACATCAACTGTTATAGATTCAAGCCTCTTTTGGCATCTCATACTTAAACCACATATTTATACCAGGGTTAACTTAACCCTATTCCAACTGGGGGGGGGTCAATTTGACCCCCCCCTCCACAAATTTTGTGATCGTGCCGCCGCGCAAAATTTTTTTACCGCGAGACTCGCTGACTTTTTACTTTCAAGTCTTGCGCAACTTTTAAGACTATTTTCGCGAAAATCGGGCGTATGGTTACGTCGCCGCGCCACTTTTTGTATATGCATGTCAGACCGAAAATCGCTCAAAAACGTGATTTTGTGTACAAAGTCAATGTAAATTGGGATTTCAGTCTGAATTCATAAAGATGTAGCTATTTTCAATTTTATGGGTTATAATTAATTCATTTTAGCATAAATATGCTTCAAAAATGTTCTGCAATAAATTTCATCCAAAAAACAATAGAAAACAAAAGGTCGAAAAAACAATGAAATACATAAGAAATTCATAAAACAATAAAAAACATAAGAAATACCTTGTCACACCAAATTTTTTTCCAAGTAGTATTGTGAGGAATAATATGGAGAATATTCATACCAAAAATGAGCTTTCTAGGAGCTTCAATGAGTGAAATAGAACAGAAAATAAGATTTCATGCATAAATTTGCATAATTAATTAATTAAAAATAGAAATCATAAATTTTCAGAAAATCAAACTATACAGTCATGTAGTTTACACTCTACACTATGCGCGTGCAAAATTTTGCGGCGATCATGCGATCCACGGCCGAGATCTAAAGGGGGGGTCAAATTGACCCCCCCCCAGTATAAACTTGGTCTGAAAAAGCCCAGTTAAAATAGGGTTAAACCTCGCTATCGGAATACGGGCCATGAACTCTAGCTGACCTAGGTTGTGTTTCATGTTTCACAAAGCTGTTCATACATCTATGAACGACTCTCTGAACGACTGATGATCCTTTCTCATTGAATGCAGGAAAGGGTTACCAGTCGACTGTAGAGTTGTGCATACATCTAGGAAAAGCTTTATGAAATACAACCCTGGAGAAATACTAATAGTATGTACAGTCAAACCTGTCTATAGTGGCCACTGTCTATAGTGACCACCTGTCTATAGTGGCCACTTAAATTGATGCCCTCCAGGTGAAAATGCATGTTATAGAACCTGTCTGTAGAGTCTACCTGTCTACAGTGGCCACTTTTTCTGTTTCCCTTGGGGTGACCTCTGTAGACAGGTTTGACTGTATATGCAGTATTCATTAAAAAGTGATCAGGTATGCTCACCCCTATTTGATAGTCTTCCTGTATTTCTTGCAGCTTACGATGGCACTCCACAATCTTTTCCCTGATATTCCCCATGTCCGCACACAGATCAAGAATGGAATCAACCTAGAAAAGCAATTACACAGAAATTAGGATTATAAGAGAGATAAAATAATCAAAATATGCAGTCAACTATCTTAAAGCAAATCATTCATTTTGTTAGCGAAATTATTGGGGCGATATCGTACTTTAGGTCAACTTATGCTTCATAAGGTAATAGTTAGGTGGTTTAGCTCCAATATTATGAGGAATTGTGCTCTTTTTGATACAAGCACCAAATTTGGCACACAGGTAAATTTGCATGCTACGAACATTTTCAGATATTGGGCCACTCAAAATTCTGTCTCCAAGTCGGCCATTTTGGATTTCAAAATGGCCGCCATTCGAAATGTACATTTGAGATTATCTCTGGCTCCAATAATGCCATCGACTTGATTCTGGTGGCTAAATGTATGTTCTTATGGGCAAGGAACACGATGGTAATAATCTCCATAGCGTATTTTCTACCAATTAGCCGCCATATTGGATTTCAAAATGGCCGCCATGTGAAATCGACATTTGCGAATATCTGAGGGTGTGATAATGTTAATGACTCAATTCTTGGATCTAAATATATATTTTGGGGGCCGATGAATCAAATGATGACAATGTGCATTATATTTTCAATCAATGGACTGCCATATCGTATTTTCAAAATCGTATTTCAAAATTTCAAAACTAAATTTGGCACATAAGTACTTTAGCATGTTTTAAACACTTTCAGATATTGGGCCATTTGGAATTTCATCTCTATGTCCGCCATTTTGGATTTCTAAATGGCCGCCATTTGAAATCTACATTTGTACTTATCTGTTCAAGAAATGCTGCTATTTAATTGATTCTAGTGTCTAAATAAATGTTTTTAAAGGCAAGGAATCCAATGGTAAAATTCTGCATTGCATCTCATTAACCAATGGGCGGCCATATTAGGTTTTAAAATGGCCGCCATTTGAACTCTACATTTGTACTAATCTGTGGGTGTAATGCTGCAAGAAAATATTGAGTCAATAATGTGGTGTAAATATATGTTTGTGAAGGCAAGGAATCCAATGGTAAAAATTTGCAATACATAATTTCAACCATTGGACAGTCATATTGGATTTCAAAATGGCCGCTATTTGATTTACATTTGC
>BQKZ01002793.1:39093-54283 GCA_036244855.1 Temnopleurus reevesii | reverse complement strand
ACTGAACACTGATGCAGATGTTCCCAGCATGGGTCTTCATATACTGTCGCTTTAGATCTGCACTTTGGACGAATCCTTTGCCACTAACTGAACACTAATGAGGTTTCTCACCTGCATGGGTCTCCACATGTTTTAGAAGATCTACATCTGGGGCGAATCCTTTGCCACTAACTGTACACTGACGCGGATGTTCCCTGTATGGGTCTCCACATGTTTTAGAAGATCTGCACTTTGGACGAATCCTTTGCCACTAACTAAACACTGATAAAGGTTTTCTCCTGCATGGGTTTTCATATGCTCTTGCAGATGGCTCTGGTTACAGCCACGGAAGTTGCACAAATGACATTTGAATTTCTTTTTGTCAATGTGATTTTTCATATGCGCATCAAGAATTTCTTTTTGCGAGAAGGTCTCGTTACATACTATACACCGATAAGGCTTGTCACCAGAATGGTGGATTCTCATATGACAACTGAGGTCTCTTTTCCCGATGAAGGTTCTATCGCAAAACGAACATGCATGAGGTCTTTCCGGCGGCATTGCAACTCTCGTGGCAGGAGGAGGGGCTTTTGGGTGTGATGCTTGATCGGGAGCAGAATCTTGATGGAGTTCCTCGGCGTATGGCGATGGATGATCCTCGAGCTCTCCTTGTCTGACATATCTCTTGCTCAAAGCCGACAACACATACGGCTTTTCCGCAGGATGCCGCGTCTTTGTGTGTGATACTAGGGCTCTCATGACGTAGGTTGTGAAGTGACAGAAATCGCACTTGATAGGCTTTATCACAGGGTGCCGCGTCTTTGTGTGTGATACTAGGGCGCTCATGACGTAGGTTGCGTAGTCACAGAAATCACACTTGATTGGCTTTTCATTCAGGTGAGATTTCATATGCACATCACGAGATCCCGTCTGTGAGAATCTCTTGTCGCAGATCGAACATTGATACGGCTTTTCCCCCGTATGGATGCGGAGATGCCGGGTGAGCTGCCCTTTTCCGATGAACGCTTTCTCGCAGTATGAGCAAACATGTGGTTTTACTCCCCCATGATTGATCATGTGGTCTTTCAGAGTTGATTCCTTGAGGAAATCTTTACCACACACCGAACACTTAAAAGGTTTTTCTCCTTCATGGGTCCGTAAATGAATCAAGAGATCTCCTCGTTTTTGGAATGCCTCTTTGCAAATCGTACACTGACTGGTCTTCTTTTGGGGATGCATCGTCTTATGGTATTCAAAATCCTGTTGGCAATGGTATTTCTTACCGCAGACATCACAGACAAACTTCTTCTCTTTCTTTCTATTTTTCTTCTTTTCCTTTCTCATTTTCTTCTTTTCCTTTCTCATTTTCTTCTCTTCCTTTCTCATTTTCTTCGCTTGTGAAGCATCCACGTCTCCAGTTTCTGTGTCCTCTACATTGTTGCTTGAATCATGAATAATTGGAGAGCTGGAAGTTGCATGGGAGCCTGCTTCATCTATTCGTCGATCTTGGTCTGTGGAAAAAAAATTAAATTGATTATCAACCTTACCCAAGACAAATGAGAAACATTTTGCTTGAAAGAAAATCAATAATAATAATAATAGATGCAATTCATATGGCACACGTATCCACTCTGCTGAGTGTTCAAGGCGCTTTACATCATTATTACCCTGGCATTAGCCCGGCAGCCATCCGCGGTGCATGTGGCATTTCAAGGAATAAATATTCCTGCCAGGTACCCATTCACCTCACTGGGTTTAGTGCAGCACAATGTGGATGGATTTCTTGCTGAAGGAAATTGACGCCATGGGTAGGATTCGAACCTACATTACAACCCTCTAGTTGAAAGGCGAGATTTACGATCACTACACCACAGTATTATCTATATAGCGCTTTACCAGTTTATATTGAAACTGACCAAAGTGCTTTACATTATGGTGTTATCGATTTCAGTCAACTGTGAAGAAGTGCACATGGACCAGAAGCGCCTGCTAATTGGTACGTTACAGGTAGTTACGTATATAACAATGAGCAGGCGCGCTCAAGTATGACGTAATTCTTCCGGTCAACTGTGACTCTGATGAATGAAATCGAAACATCCATATTATTAAATTCCCCAGTCATTGGATTCATAGCAAGTCGCGTGTAAGGAACACACTGCTAAACCAACCACAAGTCGATTCTATTGGGAATTGTTTTGATTGAAAAAAAAAATTGACTCATAACGGGTGAAAACTTTTGAATATAAAGAGAACTTGATGAAACCTTGGACATAGGTAATCATTCAATACACCAGTTTACTGAAATATTTAAATTTATGAACATTGCTTGGGGAAAACAAATCTAGTAATGTGGTAATCCTCTATTGCTTTGCAACAATCAAACTATTAGTACTTGGAATTCAGATTGCATATATGTGGGGTTAAATACATAAAGGGAAAGAAGTCCAAATTAAGAGATTGAAAAGGAAATTAATTTCAAAATAACTTGGCTAGAGTCTGGACTAGACGACTGCAGCTTCCGAAACTGATGTCAGTCTGTCTTCTACTACTAGATGTGAAATTTGTGATGCTGTCGTGTTCCAAGGTGACTGAAGATGCTTTAAAAAGAATGATAAAAACCCAATCGAGCAAAATCCAAACAATTCCTTTCCCAATAAAAGCCAGTTTACTGATAGATTCCAATTTGTGCAAATCATTTGCCAACAAAATACCGTGATAAATATTCATTCCACTGTCTAGTTACAATTGAAATTTAATATTTGGAATCAAATTAGCATACATTGCTGGTTGCTATGTCGGACAAGTCTCTGGAAAGCTTTTGGATTGTCAAAATTAACCTCTGTGTTGGAGGTACAGTACTGTATGTATAAAATTTGCATTTATACACTAACTTGCCTATAAACAGAAATTAATTATTTTGGCTTGCTGGAAACTCAATCACGCCAAATCCAAACGCCTTTCCTAATAGGTCGGTTCACTAATAGATTCCAATTAATGCAAGTCTATTGCCAATGAACAAAGTTCTATACTTTGCCTTCAACTGTTTAGTAACAATTAAATTACAATATTCAGAATCCAGTTTACATACATTACTTGTTGCTCTGTTGGGCAAGCTTCAGGCAAGCTTTGGGGATACCAAGAACAATCGTTGTGCATAGACAATGCATAATACATGTACATGTATATGCATCTATCAGTAATCCTGCCTATAAGGGGTTATAGCAAAATTACCCCAGATATCTTCTCAAAAGCATAAATTTTCTGTGAAATATTAGAATGATTTATAAGATGACCTTGCATCAAGTGAAAGGGAAAAAATGACAGATATATTCTGGTAAGTACCTCTGCCTATAAAGTCAAATCTATTGAGACTATAAAAATCTCTTTGATTTAGGAGACATTTGACTTAGGAGATGTAAATAATATAGGTTTAATAGGCTAGGTAAAAAAATTGCATTGAGGTGAGCAATTATTTGAGTTAACTATATCTAACAGTCAGCTCCGCTTAAGCCAATCATGTCTACCAATAATCAAATATTAAAGTCGATTAAAAAAATAAATCAAAATATGTGTTATCTATCTCTTAAAAGTCAAACTAGTCCAAAGTCAAAGATATTGTTTTGGTCACAATTAATTTGATTTACGAAGAGTTACCTATACATTGTATAAAAATATTAGGCCTACATTCAGGGGTCAAGCAAATTTTTGTGTCAGGCACTCTCCTAACAAGGCAGGACAAAAGCTATAGGAAATCCGAAGAGGGTAGCAGGCCCAGCAAAAACGGCATCCACAGCACTTGCCTTGGGTTGCATTAGGCCAATTCGAGACCTGGAGGGTGTTTCATCAAGATTTGTTGCAGAGACAATTAGTCAGCGCTGACAAATTCCTTGATTGTGATTGGATGAAAAGTACTATCGCTGACAGTTGCTATGGGAACTGTCGGAAAATGACCCCTTGTCGCTGCGACAAATCTTGATGAAACACCCCCCTGATGTATACATTTCAGTCTCCTTGCAGCTGTACCCATAATAGACCACTTTCGTAATGTATTCATAATTATTCACATTTTCCCGAAAACAAATTATGCATTCAGTTGTCAATGAATAATGAGAGTACAACAGTCAGAATGTTATTTGCATATTAGCATTGCCAGGTTGGACAATCATTGTAGCTTCACCAACCTAGCAACATCCACAGAATGCTATCCACACTAGTTATATTGAAATAAGATTATTTTATGTCAAGTAAACAAATAATTTTTCAGTGTGCATTGGCAAAGAAGCATGCAAAAATATTGAATACCTTATTATATGAAAGTGGTCTATTGCCTAAAACTTGATGCAAATACGTGTACACTGTAGGTCCAAACACTTTTGTTCATTTTAAAAACTTTTTTAAATAAGCACAATACATCAATGATAATACTGACATATACGTTTTGTGCTTTATTGAATCAATTTAGCCATTTTACATAACAACATGATAAGAGTAATTTCACAAAGAGAAATTCACAAAGAGAATAAGAGTTCTAATCGTATGCACATGTATGAATACATTGTATGTAGGGCTGCCAACCTAAAATCATATTCTTTGTTTGTTTTTTTCGTTTGGATGAAGGGTATGAAACTTGGTAGATGCCATAAAATAGTACAGGTATCTCATCCTGCATCAAAAGCATTCTGCGTTCAGTTTCAGTTTTATATAGAGACACGTGCAAACATTAATGATATGAAACATTCATAGAAATCCTTAGATCTTCAAACCCCCTGATGAAGCTTAACAGGATAGAAAAAACTGTTAAAAAGGAATACAATTTCTGTTGGTAGGTCTGTGTCTGTAAGAAAAGTTAGCAGGTAACCTCATAAGAAAAAAAAGATGGATTCATTTTTTAAAAAAGAGTAAAAAGAAAACAGAGATGACTTAAATTGAATGTACAAGTAGATCTATGAAAGTCTTATCAAAGTGCTTCTTTGCAACAAGTAAGTTTCAAATTGTCTTAAACGAATTCAGATGACAAATGAATTCACATGGGCTTTAGAATTTGGCAAAAGACTGCCCGATTTGTTTGCATACTGGCATTTGCTGTGGTTGTGTCTGTGGCGTCGTGGTTTTGACTCTCACCTTCCAACCTAGCTGGTCACCATAATATTTACCCCTGTATTAGTTATACGTCTATGGCATACTCATAATTTTGTCTTCTTGCGACATGAGCATCTACACGTACTTTAAAAGTCCATATTCTAGCATACATTAGTTCTCAGAAAGTTAATCTAATTTCAGAGCTACATTATTTACATGTACCGATAAGCAGATTGGGTTTTTCATATTTTGAAAGATCGTTTTGCACAAGTCTATGGACATTCTAAACAGCGAAATTTCAGAAAATTCATGGCCGCCATATTTAATAGCAAGAATATAAATTTACACAGTACTGCAAAATATGAAAACCTGGGCCCCGTAACATAAGGTTCGCGCTTAATCGCTGTTTGATTTTGTGATCAATTGCAAACCTTAATACATGATTTGCCATAGACATGCGATTGATATCAATCGCTATCAGATTAGCAATCAATCGCAAACCTTTATGTTATGGAGCCCAGATGATGTTTTTCTCCCATTTGAGTTTTATATACCATTGCACATAAGCACATCTACATCTACATTGATCATGTAATGCTTCTTCTATGTATTTGAATCACAGGACATTATTCGATCAATATCTTGCAACAAGAAACACTGATTGGGCGTCATTGTACATGTAACATGTGTTCTCTTGGAATAATAATCAGATATAGCGCAGTCACTAAACTGATATTCTCTAGCGCTCTGTGATGTTTGGGTCTGTGAATCTCATAAGAACAGTTTCAGTCAATATCTTGCGACAAACAAGGCTGATTGGGCGCCATTGTAACATGCCTCTTCAGATCTGTCCCCGATGCAAATCTCTTGCCGCAAACTGAACAAGAATAAATAGGAAATGCTTCTTCTATCTTTTGCAATGTCAAGAACATTTCTTAGTCAATATCTTGCGACAAGCAACACTGCCTTGGGCGTCATTGTACATGTAACATGTGTTCTCTTGGAATAATAATCAGATAATTTATATAGCGCAGTCACTACACTGATATTCTCTACCGCGCTGTGATGTTGGGGCCTGTGAATCTCATAAGAACAGTTTCCTGTCAATATCTTGCGACAAACTACACTGATTAGGCGTCATTGTAACACATGTCCTTATATGCCTCTTCAGATCTGTCCCCGATGCAAATCTCTTGCCGCAAACTGAACAAGAATAAATAGAAAATGCTTCTTCTATCTTTTGCAATGTCAAGAACATTTCTCAGTCAATATCTTGCGACAAACAACACTGATTGGGCGTCATTGTAACATGCGTCCTTATATGCCTCTTCAGATCCATTCCCGATGCAAATTTCTTGCCGCAAACTGAACAAGAATAAATAGGAAATGCTTCTTCTATCTTTTGCAATGTCAAGAACATTATTCAGTCAATATCTTGCGACAAACAACACTGATTGGGCGTCATTGTAACATGCGTCCTAATATGCCTCTTCAGATCCGTCCCAGATGCGAATCTCTTCCCGCAAACCGTACACTTAAATGGCTTCACTCCCGTATGGGTTCTCATATGCGATTGCAGATTCCTCTTGTCGCGGCATCTGTGGCTGCAGAAATCACATTGAAAAGGCTTCTCACCCGTATGCGTACGCAAATGTACATTCAATGATCCCTTCTGACTAAATCTCTTGGGACACTCTGGGCATGCATAGGGTTTTTCACCCGTGTGGGTTCTCATATGCGACTGTAGATTTTTCTTATCACAGCATCGGTAACTACAGAATTCACATTGGAAAGGCTTCTCACCCGTATGGGTTCTTATATGAATTTTTAGTGATCCTTGCTGTGTGAATCTCTTATTACATATAGCACAGGCATAAGGTTTTTCTCCCGTGTGAGTTCTGACATGGGATTGTAGATTTCTTCTGTCACAGCATCTATAGGTGCAGTAGTCACATTTATAGGGTTTCTCCTCTGTGTGAGTTCTTATGTGGGATTCCAGTGAGTGCTTCTGCGTCAATACCTTATCGCAAATCGGGCACTGAAATATCTTCCCTCCCGAATGCGTTCTTAGATGTCGCTTCAGATCCGTCGCCGATGCAAACCTCTTGGTACATACTGAACATTTATAAGGTTTTTCCCCTGTATGCTTCCTCACATGGGATTGAAGATTACGTTTATCGCAGCATCGGTAGCTACACCATTCGCATTTGAACGGCTTCTCACCACTGTGGATTCTCATATGTACATTGAGGGACCCTTTCTGAGTAAATCTCTTATTACACATGGGGCATTGATAAGGTTTTTCACCCGTATGGGTTCTTATGTGTTCATATAAGGTTCTTCGTCTGCAGCAGCAGTAGCCGCATAAGTCGCAACGAAAATTCTTATTCACAAGTTTTCTGCTCTTCATCTTTGTGGACTTGTCCGCGCCAGGATCTTGAGGGTGGATTTCTGAGCTGCTCATATCACGACTGTGGGTTGTGGTTGGCCGCTCCCATATCTTCTCCAAAACTGTCCTTCCATCTGTATAGCAATGACAACAATATACGAAATATATTCATAGCTATCATGGTTCCTCTACTTTAAGGATATCTGAGGCAAAAAAAAAGGAAAATAATTGCTACTTGGTTGTTACATAAAATCAAGCCCATAAACATTCCATGACACATACAAAAAAGGGCTTAAGTTTTCAAAATATTGGATTTTTTTTATCCGATTGATTCTCATGAAAAATCCCAAGACTGTGTATCCAGAAGACTAGTTCACATAGTGAAACAGTAGGACGGACACAAAAAAAAAACAAGCACGCATTCTAAAAGGTTATCACTGAGTCTAATTCGGACATACGAAGTCTAAGTTGATTGTGAACGAGCTGTTTATTTGCCTGCAACTCCATGAACCCGTATTAACATAAAATATAAATTAAACTAACAAAAGTCTATGGCAAAACGTGTACCACACAGATACGATAGATTTTTAAATTCATTGTATCTCTTTTTTGTTTAATACAGGCCATCTAGTAATCCACATCATGTTAAAAAAAAATATTTATTTTGGATTAATTTTATGCACAAATTATATATTTTGGCCTCAGATACCCTTTAAAATTTTGACATTTTGAACACAAGATACAAAACAACAGGCGAAAAAAACTTTCAGGATAGATTTTTTCCTTTTATTGAAATATCTTTTTGCTCATATTTTTACATGCCGATAACATGTAGTTCCAGGACTCTTAGGTCCCAGTCATATAGAAGCCTGGAAGCAGCACGATCAAGCACAACTCTTTGCTATATTCACTGCCTGCGAACAAAGAGTTGTGTAGAATTGTGTTATTTCCGGGCTTCTATGTGACTAGGGTATTAGATATCATTTGCCATTTCTTTTGACACACCATCAAGACCCTGTAAAACCAAAAATGTTTGGGATGATAACGCTTCACAAGAATGGCCATTTTGCATGCATAGAACATACAGCAAGTCACTGGTAGTCATGGCAGTGTATTTGCATTACACATGTTGCAACACTAACTTTTCTGAGCCTTTTACTCCATTTAGAATTACTAAAAACATTATGGTGGAAAATTTGATATAAGGCGATCTGATACGACAATATTCCTGATACAATAGGCAATAATTTGTTTGAATGCTCTTGGTGCTTATCATTTCTCAAACCTGCGATAGTTTTTTAACTACATATCTTGACAGTTCTGACCACCTTGTTTTAACGAGTTTCAACTGTATCAGGAAATGTGGCTTCACAGTAGATCTCCATATCTGACAATATTTAACTTTTATCAAGACTTTCACTATTTACGCTCCAACATGCCAGACACATATTTCTGGGTTAGCCTTCAGTCACATAGAGGCCCAGAGTAAACACAATTCAATATGACTCCTTGTTCAGATGCAGTTAACTGTTAATTGACCTAAGAGTCGTATACCATCGGGTCTCTTGTGTGACTAGGGCATAAGGCTGCTCCATTTTTCTTTCTGTAAATGCACTACGACTCAACATACAATGTACCAGACACATATATCTGGGTTAAACCCGATTGAACACGATTCAACATGACTCCTTGTTCAGAGGCAGTTAATTGTTAATTGACCTAAGAGTTGTATACCATCACAAGGTCTCTTGTGTGACTAGGGCATAAGTCTGCTCCATTTTTCTTTCTGTAAATGCACTACGACTCAACATACAATGTACCAGACACATATGGGCTAACCCCGATTGATCACGATTCGACATGACTCCTTGTTCAGTGGCAGTCAACTTTTTATTGACCTAAGAGTCGTGTCTGATCAGGTCTTCTATGTGACTGGGGTTAAGGCCTATCCATTCTTCTTTCTATAAATGCACTGTAAAATAAATTACAAGGAATTGTACCCAGAGTACCGGCGTTTTGGCTCATGCATAATTGATTTTAGAATTTATTGTGGAAAATAGATAATGAAATACAGTCAACTCTGCCTAAGTCGAACCTGTCTAAGTCGAATAATTGCCTAAGTCGATGTGATTTTCTGGAACAAATCATGCAAAACCAGTGTTATTTGCCTCTTCTAAGTCGAAATTCGCATAAGTCGAACAGATTTGAGTGGTCCAAACAGATTCGACTTAGGCAGAGTTACCTGTATTTCCATGAAAGAAAGAGGTATCCTGATTCCCAAATATATTATTCAAAAAATAGAAAACACATAGAGTAACATGTCTAGCACCATTAAAACAATAGCAAAGTAGCAATATTAGTTGTAAATAATTTAACATTACAGCATAAAAACCAATCTCCCAAATTAGACAAAGATTTAAATATTGCGGGTACAAAAACAAAAATAAAATTATGTGGTAAAATATTGCGTGATGTATGTTCTGGCAATTCCTTTTGTCCTGTTTTAATGACCCGGGGAAGGGAAAATGTGCAAACAAACATAGACTTTTTAATGTCAGATGGTTCAAAGTTTCCCACAATACTCTTTAGAAGACTCTGGACATTGTCACATAACAGACAAAAACACACTTGCTATTGCCTATTCAGACAACTTTTATTAGATCCCAATCAGATTTCTATTTTTTTTTCCTTTTAATGAATCACATTGAATCAAAGTAAAAATTAATGAAAATAAAAATCATAGTAAATTCATTACCAGCAAAGCAACCTAAAAACCATTCTGACAGCCTCCTGGGCTTTTCAACGCATGTCATTTTTTAATACATGTAGGTATGAAATGTTTTCAAGCAGTCTCTAAAAATCAATTGAAAAAAGGACAAATGTCAGACCCTTCTTTTGGCCTAAAAGTAAGAACAATTCTTATTGTCATAATACAAGTTCTTTGCATTAATCTCAGGTACATACTGTTCAGCTTCCTCCTTTTTTGTATTTCGTTCTGCTTGTTTTGATATGTTTCTATTCGTTTTGATAATTCTCATTCATACATAATCATTATTTTGTACTTGTTATCAATTTAATCTATACGTATTTGTTATGTTTATAAGTACTGTAAAGCGCTTTGAACCTTTTCTGGAATTAGGCGCTATATAAATTTTGTATATTATTATTATTACATACATGTACTTCCATGTACCTTCAAGGAAAATTATTCATGCCTAATTACCTATCAAAATACCTTGAATAAATAAAACATTGATAAAACATTCAATTCCACAAGGAAACAATAGAAGTCATCTTTTGTGATGTTTTTAATAATAAATTTAGGATCAATGCAACCCTTTTGCACCTTAATAACTTGTGACGCCCGCAATTTATTGCATAGTTTGAGCAGAACAATGAATAGTCTCTCTTTTTACTATGCCTCTTGACAAATTATTAAAGGGAAACCAAGATTTTATACCTAAAGTGTCTAATAAATTAATATTTTTCCCAATTTTTTAAATGTTTGCTTAATTCACTTTGTCAATCTTCTCAACATTAAAAATCTAATCATGTATTGTCTAAGGGGGTGTTGTTCAAAAGTTGCAATATCGCAAGTTGCAGATGATCGAAGCCCGCAAATCAAAATCAATGTTTCATGCGCATATTGTTAAAAGCGCATATATCACGCACGAATGAAAACGTGCATAATAATTTGCAACTGATTTGCAGTTGATTTGCTATCAATTGCAACTTTTGAACAACACCTTCGAAGTGTACAAATAATAATGTAATTTTTACGTTGGACTATGAAGTGCTGGGAGGTATTCATATCAACAATCATTGAATTCAAAGTGGTATTCTTTCTGCATCGGAATCCAAGAAAAAATGCTGCACGTAATACATTTAGTGATGCCTGAAATAATTGTATGGTTGCATGTACATGTACTGGAAACATGATTTTAAGGGACCCAAATTCACTTGAATACAAAAAGTACACCTGTGCTATCACAATTATCAATACCATGTTGGATGTACACATACTTATGCAATATACAACAATTTGTTATTGTTGTCAAGTACATGTATACGCTACAATAGTCCTTTTCTGTCAGGATTCTATATTCTCTCGGGCCAGACACTTTGGAATATAAGTCCTCATATGTTCAACCCATTGCCTACAATCGTCCTGTTTAATTTCATTGACACACAAACCAGCTGCCTGCTGGACAAGGGCTTTTCTCCATTGTTGAAGGTTCATCCCAGCTTCTTGTGACGCCTTCAAGTTTCCTGCTTGTCCTTTCCAGTCAGGCAGCGCGAGTGTCCTTTCCACAGCAGCTTTGAATGTCGATTGTGCTTCTACTGCTGGGTTCAAGAATGGGGAATGTGGTGGCACGAGTTTGAGCTGAATATTTGGTGGGAGATCTTCTGGAAGCTGTGCTCCAGCATGCTGCCTCGCGTTGTTGCAGATGATGTAGACTTTATCATCGGCGGGGAATGACTGCGTGCACTGGTGAGCGGTTGCAGCAAGAAATGCTTCAAATGTCTCTTTTGTGATGGTCTGCGAGACGACGAGGTGATGGAGTAAACCTGCTTCGCTGGAAATCGCAAGTGTAACGGTGCAGTTTGTTCCGCGGTGTCCATAGACAACTAACCGGGCTTGTTGACTACGTGATAGGCTCCTACGCGATCGCCGCGTCCAAAGATTGAACCCAGCTTCGTCTATGAACACAAGATGTGCCTTTGCTGTTTGTTCCGTAAACCACTGGGCATACTCTGCCCGAATGTCCAGAAGACTTGGAGTATCCCTGGCATCTGGGCCAGCTTCCTGCAGCTTTATCGCAAATAACATTCCATCTAATGTCCTGGCAATGGTGCTGGTACTAACCTCTGGCTTGTCGGGCATCGCATCTTTCAGATCAGCCTTCATTTGTTCTAGCGTCATGAGCGGGTTGACATTAAGCACAACCAGTAAACGATTCTTCATGTTCTCGTCCATTTTTGTATGCCGAGCACCTCCTCTTCTGAGCTTGTCCTGCCGACCTAACCTCAAGAACGTTCCAACTATCGATCTTGCTGTATTGCTTTTGATTCCTAGACAATTAGCCACCTGGATATAGTCCTCATTACCGCTCTCGAAAGCCTCAATGATGCGTCGTCGCTCTTGGTTGGATGTCTGTTTATAGGGCACACGTCGTCGGTTTGATGGAGGCTTAGTCTGGTTCGCACGTACATGTTTACCGGAACGCATTTTGGGACCTGTAACACAATAGGCTATAATTAATTGAAGTTTGAAACATTGATTCTGAGTGTATTCATTTTCAATTCCCAATTGATTATAGCAAATATGTTACAGGACCCAGTAAAACACATGAAACTCTGCTGAAGTAACATTTCCTGGGAACATTTCCTGGTATAAAAAAATCTGGTTGTCTAGCGAAAAATAGCTCAGGTTTTGTAGAATTTGTTCAAAAATCAATTCAACTTAAAAAGAAGTTTGACTTCAGCAAAGTTAACTGTATGCACAAACAGTGGCAATAAAAAAAATGATAAAAACTAACCATACAGATGTGCAGTTACTGTTGTACTATATGTAGTATAGATGAAGAGTTACGCAAGAGGGAAAATTGACCGCCATGTATCATCATTTTACCCTTTACAGACAAATAGGGTTAGATAATGACGATAATAATTTATCCAATATGCTACTGCACGACATGTTTTTGTTGGAATTTTGAGTCACAACATAAAGAATGACCCGAAGAAGGGAATAACACAATCAAGATTTGAAGATCAGACAGAGTGAGAGAGGCACAAATTGTTTCTCTTGTTTAAGTTTTTATCAGTCACAGGGAAATATGTTTGATTATGAGTAACTGAATGAATATTGATAAGTGACACCAACTCACTCTAATTTCTTATTTACAGGTGACCTCTGTAGGTTCTATAACACACTTCTTCATCTGGCGGAAACCAATTAAGGTAAGACAGGTGGCTGCTAAGACAGGTTTGACAGTAAAAATACAGTATTTTTATCTTTCAGCTTTCGATATTCTCACGAGCCAAGCATCTCGGGATGTAGCTCCCCATATGATGTACCCATTGCCTGCAGTTGTCTTGTGTGATCTCACAGATGCAAAACCCAGCTGCCTGTTGGACGATGGCTTTCCTCCATTGTTGGAAACTTATCCCCGCTTCTTGCGTTGCTTTCGCATCTTCCACTTGACTTCTCCATACCAGGGGAGCCAGAGTCCTTTCCAGGGCAGCTTTGAGTGACGACTGTGTCTCGGCTGCTGGGTTCAAGAACTTTGAATGCGGTGGCAGGAACTTCAGCTGGATGTTGGGTGCGACATATTTAGGAAGTCTGGCTTCGACGTGATGACAAGCGCTGCTGCAGATGATGTAGACATTTTCGTCTGCTGAGAACGACTAAATACAATGTTTCGCAGTGTCAGCCAGGAAACTTTCAAAATTCTCTTTCGCTATAACTCGAGTTTCTATATGGTGGTGGACTGAACCAAATTTGGCAGACATCGCGATGGTGACTGTGCAATTTGTTCCCTGATGGCCGTAAACGACAAAACCAGTTTGAGAGTCGGACAATCCACTTTTACGTGTTCTGCGGGTCCATAGATTGAACCCTGTTTCATCTACAAACAGAAAATGAGTTGCTTGTTCTAAGAACCAGTGTGCATATGCTGCCCGCATATCTAGGATGCTTTGTTCATTACTCGCATGAGAACCGTCCTCCTCTGGCTTAATCGTGTACAACATTCCGCCCAAATTCCTAGCAATGGTCATCGTGCATATGTCAGGCTTGGCTGGCATGGCAACTTTCAACTTTGCCTTCATCTTTTAAAGAATCTTTAGAAGTTCCTTCACCCTGTACAAGTCATTGCTGTGCGCATCCACATTGTATAGCATGGAGCTCAATACTAAGTGTTCCCCTAGTTAAATATCCCATCTTCAAGATGGACAGATATTAACACCTCAAAACGGACAATGTTTGAATCATATTCCTAACATGTTTTATCCTCTCAAACCAGAAGATTAAATCTAAGTTTCAATAATTTTCAAGTCCTACATCGCTCAATGTCATGTTCTAAACGTACAATAAAGTTGCTTGTAATATGAATCTCAAACTTAATGTGTTTAACAAGCAAATGATTCCTCTTGTGACAATTGCTGCAGTTTTTTTTTAAGGGAGACGTGGATTTCGGTAAGGGTAATGACTATATATTTAAGATTCATCAGAGTAAATTTTTTACAAAGCATGAGTGGTAAAGTCATCTGATCTGGGGCCTGTAACATAAAGAGATACGATTAATCTTGCAATTAATTGCATCTCTTTGGTACACATTTTTCCATAGACTTACGATAGATATCGTAAGTTTAATTGCATCTTTTATGTTACAGGCCCAAGTTCATACTTGACTTTCTTTCTAATCAGTGTGCATTGAAAAAAAAACGAGAGAAAGAGGGAGAGAGAGACAAAGACAGTAAGAAAATTAGAAACAAGGACATGAAACAGAAAAAAAATCCTCAAACAAAAAAGAAGTGCATTCATAAAATAGGGACGCACCAGATGACGCCATATTATAAGTCAATATATTTAAAGCCCAAGTATAGTTTTGGTAAAAGCGAATATTTTTATTGCCAAATTTTGTCTTCAAATCTACTTAAAAAGAAACATGATATCATGAACATGTTGTACAAAAGATTGTACGAAAAATTAACAAGTTTTGGAAAAGTTATAACCTAAAG
>BQKZ01002793.1:14659-27775 GCA_036244855.1 Temnopleurus reevesii | reverse complement strand
AAAACAAAAGATTTATTTGTCTTCTCAACGCTCTTCACGCATGCGCTCTTCCGGTGGGGAATATTTGAGGGGATTCACCGAAACTTTATCCTGCGTTCAAATCACAGGTTGAAAAGGTTATCATGGTTATTTATGATTGAACAACACCATTCAACAGAGATATAGGGGCCCTCTCTCTTAGCTCTCTAGCTCTGCTAACGATCTTCCGCCGACCAGGGTTGAGGCATAGTCGTGTTGCTGGTACGTGAAGAGGAGTCATATACTTCAAGACAGTACTGCACTGTTTCAAGAGATTAAACTCAGGGTTAAAATATGGGATTGCATCTCCCATCATGTGTTCTATTGGGCATCATCACCCTATTGTTCTTCTCCGCCGGGGCTTTGGGGAAGGAGCGGGTATACTACATCGGTATAGTCGAACGCAACTGGGATTATTCACCCGCGAAGATGAATAACATCACCGGCCAGCCCATCACCCCGGGCAGGTAGGGCAAGCTGAATTTGTCGTTTGTGTTTGACGATGGGTGATAGTTGTGCCTAGTTTTGGCCATGGCTGTTGTGATGGTGCTGCCACTGGTTGTTGTGGTGGTACTTGAGGATGATCCTGGCTTTTAATGTTGAGCATTGATGATGATGATGATGGTGGTGGTGGTGGTGGTGGTGGTGGAGGTGGTGATGATGATGGGTAGTGGTGTGGATGATGGTGATGTTGATGGTGGTGATATGGTGGTGGATATGGTGATGATGGTGATGAATGGGATGATGATAATGGTGACAGTGAAGCTGATGGTGCATGATGATACTGGTGATGATGATGGTGATGATGATGGTGATGTTTTATTGTTTGTTTGTTTTATTATTGTTCACTTTTTTAATGTATTTTGATTGTTTTGTTACATGTACCTTGTGTTTTTAATCGATTTGTGGAAATAAAATGAACTGAACTGAAATGATGATGGTGATGATGATGGTGGTGATGATGATGATGATGATGATGATGATGATGATGATGATGATGATGATGATGATAATGATGGGTGGTGATGGGGGTTGAGGTGGTGGTGGTGATGGTGGTGGTTGTGTGTTGGTGCAGTGGTGCTGGTGGTGGTGATGATGATGATAGATGATGATGATAGATGATTATGATGGTGATGATGATGGTGACATTGATGGTTGTTTATCATGATGGTGATGATGAGGATGATGATGATTATGATGTTCATGGTGGATAATGTCGTGAGTTGGGAGTTCCCAAAAAGATTTGAATTTTCCGATTTAGGGAAACGTGGGCTTTTCGACAAAGAAAAATAAATGAGATAGCTAGTCATAGGTGTAAAATTATTCTATTACAAAGTTTATTGGCTCTTTTCTCTTAAGCTCCAAAAACAATCATAAAAACAATCGTATAAAATACCCCTGAAAATAACAACCTCTGTAATGCTAGAGTGAATTGTGAGGCGATCCGACTACTCTTGAGTCCTTGCCCACCTTGGCGACTACTCAGGTCATAAGATGATTTGTCCTTTTAAAAGGTCTCCAACTATTAAAACTGACAATTTGCCTCACAATAAACAAAAACTTTCTCTCCTCCTGAAAGCTTGGCAACAAGTGACAAGAATGGTGGAATCTGGGGCAAATAACATTCTTCATATTCATCCACCTAAACTTAAACCTAACAAAATTATGTAAACTAANTGGTGGTGGTGGTGGTTGTGGTGGTGGTGGTGGTGGTGGTGGTGATGATGATGTTGATGGTGGTGATATGGTGGTGGATATGGTGATGATCTGGTGATGGATGGGATGCATGATGATGATGGTGACAGTGAAGCTGATGGTGATGATGATGGTGATGATGATGATGATGTTTTATTGTTTGTTTGTTTTATTATTGTTCACTTTTTTAATGTATTTTGATTGTTTTGTTACATGTTCCTTGTGTTTTTAATCGATTGGTGGAAATAAAATGAACTGAACTGAACTGAACTGAACTGAAAAGATGATGGTGATGATGATGTTGGTGATGATGATGATAATGATGATGATGATGATAATGATGGGTGGTGATGGGGGTTGAGGTGGTGGTGGTGATGGTGGTGGTTGTGTGTTGGTGCGCAGTGGTGCTGCTGGTGGTGATGATGATGATAGATGATGATGATAGATGATTATGATGGTGATGATGATGGTGACATTGATGGTTGTTAATCATGATGATGATGATGAGGATGATGAAGATGATGATGAGGATGATGATGATTATGATGTTCATGGTGGATAATAGTGCTGCTGGCGATGTTTTGCTGGTTGGTTGGGCAACTGGTTGGTTATGAGTTGCACGGTGGTGATGATGATGATACAGTCCTGAGGTATAAAGAAGGAGATAATGGTTGGTCAAATTGTGATGATGGTGGTGATTATTATTATTATGATGATGATGATGATGATGATGATGATAATGATAATGATAATGATGATGATGATGATGATGATGATAATGATAATGATGATGATTACTATTGTGGTAACAAAACAGGTAATCAGTATGTATTTGGAGGCCTTTTGGAATGCAATTCATTTGTTGATGTCCCTGGATGTTTTCTGTTCTTTTATGTGTTTTTTTTTCAATGAACGAAACCTCATTGTGACTTTCGGAGTATTGAAAATAATTGACAACACATGAATGAATTAGAAATATTTGGTGGACTGTCAAAGATAACACCATACAACATTGAACAATTGTAGTACCTATGAAGAGAAAACAGAAAAGAAGGGAGAATGGAGCTCGAGGATTGAATGGTTAGACGTTGAGGTTTTCGATTAGGAGGGGGAGGGGAGATATTCCGAGTAAGAGGATTGAAAAGAGGCAAACAAGAAGAAGAGAAGGAGGGAGAAAATATAAAAGGAGAAGGAGAAGAAGGAGAAGAAGAACATGATGAACAAGAACAAGTGGAGGAGGAGGGAAGGAAGAGGAGATTGAGGAGGGGGAGAGGAGGAGGAGGAAGAAGAGGAAGAAGAGGAAGAAGAGGAAGAAGAGGAAGAAGGTGAAGAAGAAGAAGAAGAAGAAGAAGAAGAAGAAGAAGAAGAAGAAGAAGAAGAAGAGAAGACAAGAAGAAGAGAAGACAAGAAGAAGAAGAAGAAAGAGGAGGAGAAGAAGTAACAGAAGGAGAAGAAGAACAACAACAGCAGCAGCAAAAATGAGGAAAATTAGGGAGATAAAGAAGAAATAGAAAGAGTACATGTAACACCCTTTCCAGGAAAAGGGTAATATTGTCTCCATCTTCACTCATCAAAAGAGAGAGAAAACTTGACTTAAAAGAGATCTGTAAAAACAGATCCATACATACCAAAAAAGTAAATTATGAAGATTTCAATGAGACAGGCCTGCAATGAGAAACGTTCTTTATCTCCAATTTGCTTTTGGAGATACTTTATTATTAGTGATCAATGAGGTATTAACTTGTCCTAATGTTTATAACGACTTGTGTTTTTAAACAAAGTTTTTAAAAAATGAGACAAAGAAACAGATCATTTAATCATCTTTTTTCGTTCAAATACAACAACGACTGGAGTTCAATGGAGACTGCCCTATTCTCGCCTGTTACAAAACTTAGTCACGTTGTGTCAGCAAATAAAACGTTGAACCCTCTAATCATTTAAAGATTGTTGATTTTTCTTTTGTTCTGGAATTCCTCCTTTAAATTGATAAAACTAGAATATAGTTCACAATTCACTGAATAGTGTTTTTTTTCAATTGCATTTACAGTACATCAATCCTAGATTTTGGGAGACTGCTTTAAAACTGTTCAATAATATTTCCTGTTTAAAACAGATGTTTTAAGATTTAAAATGAGTTCTGTGGTTTGTGTAGACTCTGCTCTACTTAACATGAAATTAAAAGTTGATCTAATTTGCCATCTTAGGGGGGTGTTGTTCAAAAGTTGCAATTGATCACAAGTTGCAGTTGATCGGAATGCGCCAATCAAAATCATTGGTTCACGCGAGTCTTGTTAAATGCGCATACCGTACACGAATGAAAATGCGCGTTACAATGTGCAAAGTTGCAGTTGATTTGCAGTTGATTTTGAGCAACACCCCATTAGTGTACTTTTCATGTATGTGCGAGACTACACAAATCTCAATTTATCACTGAAATATATGCATTTATAGGTAGGAGCTCCTACTGTGAACACAATAAAGGAACAACAGGGACTAAAATTTAAGGGGAGCGAGAGCGATTGCTCTCCTAAAGCTTCCCTTAAGTGATTTGGGAGAGTGATTTATAGAGCCTCTTGTAACCAGAATCTACTTCATGAAGACCCAACGTAGTTCCCCTAAAATTCTCCTTGAGAGCCCATAGGAGAGCTTTTCATAGCTCCCCTGTCCCCTGTCCCTGGAACAAAGTAATTTAGACAAAGTAAGCAATTAATCAATTTAAGCATTCACAAAAGCTAAATATACATAATAGAAAATATAGCTCTTATTCTGCAGAGAAATGTCAATCAGACTGCATACAATGAATGTGAAAGTTACTTTCTTTTCTGCCCATGGAGCTATTGTGAAAGCTTGAATAGAGTTATTTAATTTGTCCAAAATCCTCTGTTCCTTCTGCTTACAGTGTCGAATATTAATTAATTGCCATCTTATACTCCCATAAACTTGAGTTATATCCCCAGGACTTGACAGTGTACTTTTAAAGGAAACTATCCTGGGGTTGTCATGTTCCCATTGAATGAAGAAAAATCTGATGAACAAACTGAAAATTTGAGCAAAATCTGTTCAAAAGTTGCGAATCTTCAAATTCAGAGAAGAAGTCGGCCTAACCTATTTTTTACCAAATAATTTTGAATTGTACAAGGGCCACCCGATTCCAGTAGCCAATGGGTTAATTTAAGGGATTTCCCAGGTCCTTGCCAGTTGCCTATTTTTCATATGAAATTAAGTAAAAAAAATAAGAAAAAAAAAGTTTCCCATCCATCAGATGCTAATTTTCCAAAATGGTGCCCTTTGGCAACCAAATAATTTTTTTCTTAGCCTAACCTTGAATGCAAGATGATAAGAGAAACAATGTACCATAAATCATGATTTTAGTTTAAACATCTGTATCCTCTGCATTAGATACATACATGTAAGGGGTGTAACATTTCTGTTATGAAAACATATTACATTTGGCTTTCACTCGGTGTCAGCAGGTATTGTGTTGGGACATCCCCTTTGACTTACCGAGATGTTGCAAGAGGAAATCGCCTTGGAGTCATGCCACGGGTTGCATCATGGGGGGGGGGGGGGGGTGAAGTGAACCATTTCGGATAGATGACCTCAAATCTTGCTTTGATTAAAAGCAGAGAAATCGAACGAACAGATCAAAAGAAGTTTGAAGAATCTGTTTTGCTCTATAAATGCAATTTAAAAAAGAACTTCAAAAGGTTAAACCAATAAATATATCGAAAAAAAATGTTCTTTTGGTGATAAACATTGAAAATGGAGGAATCGTTAAACAATAAGATATGTAATAAATTGCTTGCAGAGGAGTGCATGAACTATGTCATATCATGTGATACAACATTTGCCAATTTGCATGACAAACAACTGTTGAGTTATAACATTGAAACATTCATCTTATTTATTGTTTGATTCGCTTTAAACTTTATTTGATCTGTTCATCCGATTTTTCTGCTTTTAATCAAATCAAGATTTTTCTGGCACAGACAAAGTCTTTAAAGGCATTGTATACTTGGCATTGACTTGGTATAGCATTATTTTTGTTTAAAGACAAATTTTCAACTACCTGAATCTATATGTTACCAAAAAAGGTTGTTGGTGGATATGAACTCAGCTGTGGAAATAATAGGCTTTGCATTCGATGTTTTTGTGCTCCAGAAAATCTCAAATTCAAAGTATGACCTTCATATACGTAGGCACACAGTAACTGTGGTACTCTAGTCACTTCTCATAGCTACCATGATATCTTTCCTCTTTTTTTTTGCATTCTTTGTTGTTTGTTTTTCATCAATTTTAATGGCATAACATACAAGGTCAGACAGCTTGATTTCAGAATTTTTCAATAGCAAAGTCATGAATATGTGACAATGTTTCTAAGTAGTTTTGTGGTGAGCCATCTGATACATAGCAAGAATACTGGAAATATATTTCCAGGTCATTTGTAGGAAACCTCATGTTTTCATATGCAGCTTATTTCACAGCAGATTTCAGTTTCAGTTCAGTTCAGTTTATTTTATTTTCATTTCCAATCATATAAAAATATAGTGTAAAATTAAATTACAAAGTCCAAAATCAATCAAGATTCATAAATAAATTTGTACATTAAAAGTAAATATGTGGTATAATAGTAAGATATATCGACAACAGAATATGTCCTTTTGAATTCTGACATGGATCGATGTCTGAAAGAAAAATTGTCAAAGTCTGTAATAAATTTTCTGCAGTATCATGTTGTTATTTTTTATTTGAAAAGAGGGGATAAATAGGTGAATGCAGGGACCACATGATTTTATTTTGGAGGAGGGGTAGGATGGTGGGCTGGTTTCGTTGCAAAAAGGGCCCACGTGCAAGCATTCATGTCTGGCAGTGTGTAGAAATATCCAAAATATCCAGCATTTTCAGCCCCTCACTGAATTAGTAAATCAGTAAGGAATAGTGAATTAAGGAGTAATTGATTAATGGAAATTAAGCCATATGAGCCGAATTATGTGTTATATCTGAAATTTTCACCTGCACACTATGAATTCATCCATTTCAACCATCCATGGGCCGGCAATAACTCAATTACAGATTGGGGATTTTGATTCTTACCTTAGGTGATCGGGTTGGGGGGGGGGCGGGGTTCTGTCAGGACAAATAAAAGGGCAATTTGTACAGTGTACTTATCCTCTCTCTCTCTCTCTCTCTCTCTCTCTCTCTCTCTTTTCTTACTTAAACTCTTTTCTTTGTGCATCTATCATATTTTTTTAATGTAAAAATAAAGATTTATTATTTCAATCCTACTTTCTTGGGGGAAGGGGGGGGGGGGGGGGGGGCTCACAGGGAAAATGGGAGGAGGTAGGTGACAGGGCAAACAGCAATTTGTAAAGGGTTCTATCTCTCTCTCTTTTCTTGCTCATGCATCTGTCATATTTTTGCTGTCAAAATAAAGATTTATTGTTTAATTCGTGCTTACTTTCTAAATGTAGTGCACTGTAATTTGTTTTCTATTAATGAATAAAACGTTGCAGCCAAACCACAAGCGAGGTCAATCTTCCTTTTAGAGGGTTAAGGAAATCTGATATCACATGAGGAAGGATGTCAGGGATGTTTTATTTTTCATCCAGGTATCTCCTAGTTTGCAAATCTTAAGCACATTCATAGGGTTATATATCCTCTGTTTGGCAGCTTTAAAAACAAAATTTAACAATGCAAGATTATCTCAAAAACATACTATTCCTGATATTTTGGTATCAAATAATGTCTGAAATTGTTAACACTGGTTTAATAGAGGGTGACATAATTGATAAAATATTTCAAAAGAGTAAAAATGAATCAGCGCTCAGAAAGTATGGGGATTGGACCAGTGAAATAATCATTGTCTGTTGCTGTTTTAGGTAAGTGGGTGGCTGTAAGATGTTTGTACGAATTATCTGACTCCAGAGTCAACACATACTAACTCCAGCTGTATTTAGGCTTTCAACACAGCCTCCATATTTCGTGACGCATGACGTCACAATGCTACACATCAATTACGCCCATCATTGTACAGTAAACAATACATTAGAGTGGATTCTCAATTAGAGATTGAAGGGCAACTTCACATATTTATTTATTTAGTTATTTATTTATTATTTCAACAGGGTAGCATATGCATTGAAGTGAAGATCAATATAAAATGAAATTATCAAACTGAAAATTTGAGCAAATTTAACAATATAGTCAAAAGTCATGAATTTTCAAAGTGTTGATGTCCACTCCTCATGGGCTGCTTAAATTACTTCTTCATCATCGCACAAAATTGCTGCCATGATGGAGAAGTCTCCATTGAATTAGTGCACCGAATTTCACAATTACTCTTCTTTTTCTAGAAAAGTAGACACAATTCTACTCTTCTCTTCAAGTATGATATGAACACATTGATTCTGCATGCATTCAGGGATGAATCTTATTGATTCCTTGTCTTCTTTTCTTTCAGATGAGTATTAGGTAATCTGTGGTTAAAGGGGAACTTCACCCAGACATTGATGTGCACTCAGTGGATAAAGAAAAATACAATGGTCAATCTGTGAAAATTTGAGCAAAATCAGACAATTTCAAAAGTTATGAATTTTCAAAGCTTTGATTTACATCCCTCATGGGCTCCTCAAGTAGGCAAAATTGTACTTTTCTCTTCAAGTATGATATGGACATTTTGATTCTGCATGCATTTCGTAATGAATTTTGTTGATCTATTGTCTACTTTCCAAGAAAAAGAAGAAAATGTGAAATTCTTTGTACAAATTTAATGGAGAGTTCTCCATGTTGGCAGCCAGTTTGTGCCTGTACGTTGCCAATTGAAGGAGCCCATGAGGGGTTCAAATAAAAACTTTGAAAATTCATAACTTTTGAATGGATTGTTGGATTTTGCTCAAATTTTCACAGTTTGATCATTGTATTTTTCTCCATCCACCGAGAGTGCATCAATGTCTCGGTGAAGGTCCCCTTTAAGTCTGTGTATTCAGTGCAAGGATAGGTGCAGAGTCGGATGCTATTAGAACACAGAGTCCTCAACTGGACTATCCAAATCATGGCAAAAGTACTGTTTTGTATGTGACCTTTTTGATATTTGAAACTAAGAATATCTGAAAGTATGACAGATAAGACTGATAAACATTTGCTATCCAAAAAGAGAAAAATTTGCTCTGAAAGCGCATGATGTTGGGCCAGTTGTACAATCATGCTCTACTTGCCAAATAGTTAAAAGAAGAGTCTACCCAAAAATAATACATTTTTAACAGAAGCAGAAAAAATTGATAAGTAAAGCAAAAAAGGTTTGAAGAAAATTGGACAAGTAATAAAAAAGTTATGAATTTTTAAAGATTTGAAAAAATGGGCAAATCGGTGGAAATTTCCAGAGATGTTGCCAATTTGATGACATCATGGGTTCACATGGGTTTCATTATAAATAAGGTGCAAAATTCATTATTTCTACAGAAAGTTGCAAAGTTTGTATGAATGGAAACATGCAAATAGTGGATCTCCACATTTGTCATAAAGATATCCTATGGTTACAGTTTTGAGGAAATCATATTTTTTTTTGGGGAAAAGTAACATTTCATAACATTTATATGAATGTAATAGATGGTCAGTTGTGCACCTGTGACATCATCAGTTGCAAATTTGTCTAAATATTCAAACATTCATAACTCTCTTATTATTTGTCCGATTTTCCTCAAACTGTTTTGTTCTGATCATCACAACACTTGGCAGGTTTACTGAACAAAACTTTGAAAAGCTTTAAAACTGAACAAAATTTGTCCAAGAACAAATATACAAGCTCATTATCTTGAGTGTCAATTGATAATTTGCCTACCATTGTTCATTGAAACCATAATAACCATTATAAGTATAGCGGAAAGGAGGACCACTGACTATAAATCATTTTATAAGCTTCAGTCATCAGATAGAGTGATAGACAGCTCGAACAATATAATAATAATAATAATAATAATAATAACACGTTGCTTATATAGCGCATATCACTGCCATTGCGTCTCTATGCGCTTAAAGAAATGAAAAGTAGGAAATTAAAGATGCCATTCAATTGGGACAAAGTCATTTAGAGTGCTTTTTTTAATAGATAGGTTTTCAAAGAGGAATTAAACTTCGGTATTGTGGGTGAGTTTTTTAAATGAGATGGGATATTGTTCCAGAGTGATGGAGCAGCATGAGAGAATGACCGCTCTCCATAAAACTTTGTATGCACGTTAGGGTATTGTAAGAGGTTTTTCTGAGCCAATCTGAGATTTCGGGGAGGATCATACTTCACTAAAGTTTCACGTAGGTAATTTGGGGCAGTGGACTTAAGACATTGATAGGTAAGAAGTAGTATTTTAAATACTAAGCATGACTTCACTGGGAGCCATTTCAAAACTGGGGTGATATGAACACGTTTTCTTGTGCAGGTTATTAATTGTGCAAGATATGAAGGACGTAGGTTTTTACAAGGGATTAATTTATTTGATGTTGAGGTCAAGTAAATATAATTGGGTGAATCAAAATGAAGAAACCCCAAAATTTCTAAAGAAAAAAAAATGAATAAATAAATCCAGAACATGTCAATATGTTTTGACACTATTTACTCTTCTATGGCAGGGCTGTACTATGGGTTTCCTCAACATGTAAGGTCATATCGCACAAAGCGTAATTAAGTGTCTCTTGTTTGATGAAAGACGGATCAAACCTTTCAGAGCAAAACCATAGTTTTCATTTTATTATTCAATATTTAGAGAACAGCAGGAGTGGGAGGATTTAGGGCACTCTTAATAGAGGTACTTTGTACTTTACCAAGGATATCGAATCTCCTTGATTTTATTCTGTTTTCAAGGCTCATTATTGCTAGAAATTTCAGCAATACAATATGATAACCCTCCTCCTAACATTAAAAGGAGTCTCAAATTATGAAGGATCTTGTTGATAAATGAATATTATTCCTCCTGTTAGATGTTAAAATTTTTGTTATAACCACAATAAATTGAAATTATATACTGAGGGCTAATTCTTTAGCATTTTGTAGGAGGAAAAATAATGATTATGATATACAGTGAAACCCCTTTATGATGAGGTTCTTGGGACCATGAAAACTACCTTGTTATATCAGGTTCCTATAAAGAGCTGCATGGGACCAATTAAATCACCTTGTTATAACAGGTATCTTGCTATATCCGACCTCTTCATAACGAGGTTCCACTGTATTTCTAAATGATTAACAGAGATTTTAAGAACTTAGAAAATTTATTAAATTGTAATTTTTTCTCTTTCCAGCCCAGAAACTATAGATAGTCATGTATATGGTACGGAGTTCAAACAGTACAATAAGGGCTTTAACCAGGAGTACATCAGTAAATATTTATCCAGGATATTTATTTTCATCTCATTGCATACAACTCTTAAAGGCATTGCGTAACACTGCAATTCTGCAGTTCAAACATGAATTCTCAAACCAAGTTGTATTTCACAAACAATTTTTTTAGGCAGATGAAAAATTAACATACACTTGTGATGCAAAAATGAAGAAAAAATGACACAAGCATGCACCATTACGATAATGTATGACACATACTTCTAGTACAGTATGCCTTAAGAGGTAGCATCCTATAGTTTTGCTTGTTTTTAAGCTGAAAATGTTGCTTTTGAAACCCAATATTTTCCTAGCTTATTTCATGTACATAATGAACTTCTCAGATAAGCTCTGTCAGTCGAGCATATTGTTACGCAATATTTAAAGGGGGTGTTGTTTAAAAGTTGCGATTGATCGCAAGATGCAGTTGATCGGAACGCACCAATGAAAATCATTGTTTCATGCGTGTCTTTTTAAATTCGCATATCGTGCGCGAATGAAAATGCGTGTTACAATTCGAAAAGTTACAGTTGATTTTGAACAACACCCGCTATTAAAGACAAATATATATAAAAATGAAATCTAAGAATAATTCATTGTCTCCTCTTTGCAGCGATGAAGCTGAATACGTGCTCCAGTCACCAGACCGCATTGGAAGCGTGTATAAGAAAGGGTTCTACCGGGAGTTCACGGATGACTCTTACACCGTGATGAAGGAGCGTCCTGATTGGATGGGGTTCCTTGGTCCGATGGTCTATGCGGAGGTCGGCGATACCATCAAGATTCACGCCAAGAACATGGCCACTAAGGAGTTTGGTGTACACCCACACGGCGTCTTCTATTTGAAAGATTCAGAAGGTAATAATCATTATGAATTAGTCACTCTGGCCGTTTTTAGTCACAAGGTTGAGGATTCAAAACTATCCCATGACCATTGCGCTGTCTCCTCCTGGTGTCTCCTATTTCAAAGATTCAGAAGGTAAAGTCTGTAGTTTAGTCACTCTAGTCCTCTTTATTCAGAAGGTTGTTGGTTCAAAACCACCTCAAGAATATGGCCACTAAGGAGTTTGGTGTCCATCCACATGGCGTCTTCTATTTGAAAGATTCAGAAGGTAAAGTGTTTTAGTGGTTCTGACTCTTTTTTGTTCAGAAGGTTGAGGGTTCAAAACTAGCTGATTCAGAAGGTTTTGGTTTAGTGGTTTTGACCCCTTGTATTCAGAAGGTTGAGGGTTCAAAACTAGCCAAAGAATATATATGGCCACCAAGGAGTTTGGTGTCCACCTGCAGGGCATCTCTTATTTCAAAGACTCAGAAGGTACTAGGTTTAGTGGTTATGACTTTTTGTATTCAGAGGGTCATTGGTTCAAAACTACCGGAAGAATATGGGCACTAAAGAGTTTGGTGTTCACTTGGCGCCTTTTACTTTGAAGATTCAGAAGATCAATTGGTTTAGTGGTTTTGGTGCTTTGCATTCAGAAGGTTGAGGGTCAATAACCTTCAGCAAGAAATTCATCCACATTGTGCTGCACTCAACCCAGGTGAGATGAATGGGTACCTGGCAGGAATATTTATTCCTTGAAATGCCAAGTGCCCTGGTGGCTGCCAGGCCAAAGCCAGGGTAATAAAAATGTAAGCGTCTTGAGCACACAGCAGTGAGAGTGGATACGTGCGCTATACAAATTGCATCTATTATTATTATTTTTATTATTATCATTATTATATTTAACCAAGAGGATGCTGAAGGCGAAATACCTTCAAACACTAATACTTTAATAATGTTTAATCAGAGCTTCTGTATGATTGGGGCCTAAAGTAGTAATTTTTAACTTTGAATTAATCAAATGATTTCTTTATTTTTTTTCTCGTTCAGGAGCGGTATACGAAGATGGCACGAGTGGGAAGGATAAGTTGGATGAACGCATACCGCCTGGTGGCAGTCACATCTACACATGGCAGGCGAACGAAAGGGCGGGGCCGGCGGAAGGAGGACCCAACTGTGTACCGTGGATCTACCATTCCCACATCGACAGTCCGTCCGG
>BQKZ01002793.1:0-13787 GCA_036244855.1 Temnopleurus reevesii | reverse complement strand
TGCTTGGTATGATAATTGATTAACGTGAAAGATAAACAGGTACGATGACATAGTTAAGTCAGGATTGGTTCTTGGTAGCGACTACGTGCGGTTCTGAGCATTTGCACTAAATGTTACCCCGTAGAATGGGAACAAATGATATGTGGCCTGTTTTTCCAAACTGAGCAACGAAATGCTTCGCGGGATAATTACGCAGTGTGAATTTTTCGCGGTTTGTTAGTCCATGAACATTTTCGCGGGAAGTGAATTCGCGGATACATTTTATGAAAAAATGTAAAATCTTCGACATGACAAATGAAGAAACAGAAAGTGATTATTGCTACAAAAGAAAGCTTTTGAATGCCAAAAAATATAAAGAATGATTGTATAATCATTGTATAATCTGGAGATTATAATTAGAAACGCAAATATGCATGCGATTGAAACATTGAAAGCGTTATATCGTGCCACTTCAAAGCGCACTATGTGAAGTACTGTGCATGGTAACTTTTCGTACAAATTTTTAAGGATTATTATCGCGGGTCTAAAATTCACGGTCTGCAATTTCAAAAGCGTGAACATTTTGTACTGTACAGTAATCTGGAACTTATATTGGGCCACATGGAAAAGTTCAGATTTCTCAGCAAAACCATTTCATAATTATCTTAATTTTTTGTTTTTCGAGCAAACATATCTCGTCTAGGAAAAGAAACCTATATTTCAAAACTTCTACTCAATGTTCCAACAGATTATGCCCTCAACCGACCAACCCCCTGAAAATAGCCTGACCTGCATTGGAGGGCATTCAAACATTTTTTTTTTTACTAGGACCTAACAAATCTCTGACATGGGTAAACATTATGTTTAAAACTTTTTTTGACCTGCTGACTGGCTCTCTTTATTTAGCTTCCAATTCCTGACTGGTAGTACATGTACAATGCAAAACATTTCCTTTCCACTTTAAAACAATAGTAAAACATACAACAATTTGTTCATTAACTAATTAAAGTCTGCAACTTCTTGGCATGAAAAGACAAATTGCATTTTCTTGATGCTATGATTTGTTCAACTTTTTCTAAATACATAACTTCTTTCTTAAAAAGATTAAAAATTAACTGTTTATCTTGATGTTTTTGTTTATAAATAAAGTGTTTACCATATAAAATCAGTGTATTTGTGAGCTCATGGCCACGAGAATATATGCCTAAGCCTCTCACATTTTGTGAATAGACTGTAATTTCCAAGTCTTAATATGTTTAAAACTTAACATTGCTCTCTTATACTCTATTAAACAAATTGGGGACTCAGATAAACTATCTAGGAAGAATTAATCCAACCTTGAAAACTGGGTGTGTGACATTGAAGTACGCATCTTAGATTAAAATTGTGTATTTGGCCTCCCTTTAATAAGTCAATATTTGCAACATCTCCTCTGTTTTCAAAGCAATTGAGAATACATCTTACATTCATAAAGCTAGTTAATACTAAATTTCCAAGATTCAGGATCTGTTTTTCTCTAAATTATTCAAACAAACGTATAAAGATGTCATCTGTCTTTCAGAATAATTGCTGATGTCTCCGTCTATTTGTATTTCCTAGGCAATGGGACTTTGGGTCTTGAGGGGAAGTCCTCATTTTTTTCCAGATAATAGCTTGATCAGCATATTTCTTGATATATTTGATCTGCATTCTTGGGAATAGACCTCTTGTGTAATCACTGTAAGAAGAAGGGATTAAGGAATTGGACAAGTTAAACAACTTCATTTAAACCTTTACAATGGATTCATGATCACAAAAGAAAATAGCTTCCCCACTTATTCACTGAACAGGTGTAACACTGGTGTCCATTTCTTCACAAAATGAGAGGGAACAACATTTTTTATGTGTGCATCTTGCTGTTGTTTCAATGGACGATGTTTGCTTTGTCTTAATCTTTGTCCTTTCTGCTTGCAGTGGACGTACGTGCAGTTAAATTGTATAAACATGTGCTTGGTAAATGTTACCTCATAACAAACATCACATTTCAAAGGAATTCAAAGGGGAAGATATTACATGCAGTGGTTGAAGCTTGCGAAGCCAGACCGAGCAAGCCAGTACAATGTTTGTCCAACTGAGCAACACTAATGCCGTGGTGTAATGGTCATGACTCTCGCCTTTCAACCAGAGGGTCGTAGGTTCGAATCCCACCCATGGAGTCAATTTCCTTCAGCAAGAATTTCATCCTTAATGTGCTGCACTCAACCCAGTTGAGGTGAATGGGTACCTGGCAGGAATATTTATTCCTTGAAATGCCAAGTGCGTCGGTAACTGCCGGGCTAAAGCCAGGGTAATAATATTGCAAAGCGCCTTGAGCACTCAGCAGAATGGAAATATATAAATTGCATATATTATTATTATTATTAAGAACTTATTGATAATAGCTGCATACATACAGTCCGAGTCAGAACCACTTGCTATACATGCTATCAGTTAGAAAAGTCAGAACAATAGGTAGTGATCCCACTTTGATTCATAGAAGTCTTATAGTGATAACATGTACCCGGGACCCTGTTGTTGAAGGCCAAGGACGTAACCACTAGAATATGACCATGTTTACACCAACATTTAGGCCGGCCTAGTTTTTGGTGTAAACGCTCGCTGGCCTAATTGCGGCACCAAAAGCCGGCCTACTTTTGGACCACCTCTTGAGGTTGTCTCGGACTGGTCTAGTTTCGGTGTAAACGCTCGCTGGCCCAGTTGCGGTACCCAATGCGGGCCAGCTCACGATTGTGATGTCATATCTCATTATTTTTAGAGTTTTGCCCGCGGAGTCTGGAGTCTCCTCGTATCATCTGAATTAAAGTTTACATGCAGAGCGCCGCTACCATTCAAAAACTGAATAAATTAGGCCGGCCTAAAAGTTTTGGTGTAAATGGGTAACTGAGCGGGACACAGTACCGCAATTGGACCGGCCTAGATTTTGGCCGGCGGTGGAAAGGGGGTCTAAGACACCAGGAAATTTATGTCATGGGAAGGACTCGAACCACTAGCTTCTAGTTAGTTGATAGGCAAGAGTCAGAACCTTTAGACCATGACTCTTCCACACACTGAACTTTGACTTTGAGTAGAAGTCTAATGCAAACAGAGGAGCGTCGCTCAAAAGCACAATTGTAAATGTGACTTGAATCAGCAATTCAAACATTTGTATAGCCATTACTTTAGTGCAGCAAACCTTTATTAGTTGACTCTTCAATGCGGCATTGACACCTTGCATAAAGTTCAGCACGCTTTCTGAGCACATGAGCAAAATTTAGCAATTTTGCATCTGGCGCGTGCCGAGATAGAAAACATTTTAATGTATAAAATAGAAGAGCTTGTACATGCAAACGATTTATTCCATTCATGTGCAAGAATTGAATTTTCATTCATTCCCCAGACGGTCTTTTGTTTACATGATTGCAAACTTGCAAACTTGCAACTTTTGGCTGATAGATGTGCCAAAGACCTTTTTTATGCTATAATGCACAGATAATTTTCTGGTTTATATGTGAAAAAGGACCATTGACCTGTTTGCAAATAGATTCCACTTATGCAAGAGAATTGCTTTTGTGTCTCATGCAAGACAAATATTTGTTCAAATAAATTGCATCGGTCCATAATAAAAAAAAAAAGATGACTAGAAATCCCCTCGAGACGTGGCATCTCTCTTTCTCTATCTTTTTCTCTCTCTCTATCTCTTTCTCTCTCTCTCTCACACTCTTTCTCTCTCTGTAAAACATTTGCTGCAGAGCATTGACCTAACATTTAGGCAGATAATCTAGTGCAACTTGTAGATTCAACCATGGACTTATTAGAAATGGACTACCAACATGATCTATTCCTTTGAAATACGAAATTGATCTGTCAATAAATTCAAATTTTGTGCTTTTAACCAAAATTAATAATGGTCTCGATTAGTAATATGAATTATATCTGCCAGATCTTAGCTTGAGCTGAAAGATCTACAAAGCAGAATGTTGCATAATCAATCAATCAGTTGAACTTGTTCCCACTTCAAAGGATTAAAGATTGTCTATAGTCCATACAGATAAGTCCATGGTTTGACCCTGTGTGTTTGCAAACTTGCCATCGCCAGGGCTGTAGTTGTGATGCGTCTTGGACTCTCAATCCAGAAATTTTAATTCTATAACAGTTGGAACCGAATAGAAATATTTAAACTGATTTAAAACTTATTTCAAATTTCATTTTGAAAATAGGTTAACATGGATTCAGCATGGCAATATCTTATTTTGTATTATTGTAACATTTGTAAAAAATGATTGATTTGATTTTCTTGATTGCTAGGTATCCTTGACGATAACAATAAGAGGACTGATGTTGAAGAGGATTTTGTGCTCCTATTTACGGTCACGGATGAGAATATGAACTATTACCTCGATGAGAACATTGCAACTTACATCACAGGTGATGTGGATCCAGGTAAGTCGTCTTTTATTATGTTGTTTTAGAAGAAAAAATTAAATCTGCATAATGAGTGACATTAAAAAATGTCATGGCTTTTGAAAGGGGTGTGCAAATGTCCCCCCCCCCATTCTTGATCTGAGTTGAACAAACTATGTGAGTGAAAAAGATTAAAATGGTTTAAATGTTCCCTCTATCGGCTTATGAAGCTATCAGAAATAAGTGATGACCCTTTGGTTTTGTTTTTGCCTTGCTATAAAAATCTTTCCTCACTGATTCTGAGGAAAGGCTAGCAAAGGGCCTGAACATTGATTTTGTTTGATTATTCAACATAGTGGTTTATTCCTGGGACTGTCTTACTATGTATGATTATCATTGTGAGCATCATCATTATTATCATCGTCATCATCAGCAACACCACCATCATCATCATCGTCACCAATAATATAATCATCATTAACATCATCATCATCATCATCATCATCATCATCATCATCATCATCATCATCGTCATCATCGTCACCAATATATAATCATCATTAACGTCATCATCATTATTCTCATCACCCCCCATCATCATCAGCATCTTCATGTTCATTACAACCATCACCATCAATATCATCATCATCATCATCACCATTATCATCATCATCATCATCATCATCATCATCATCATCTTTGTCAATGTCATCATTGTCAACAGCATTATCATCACAATTATCTTAATTAATGACTACCATCATCATCTTCATCTTCATCATCATCCCCGTCATCATCACCATCATCATCATCATCATATGCATCGTCATCATCTTCATTAATATCCTTATCCTCATCCTCATCATCATCATTATCATCATCATCATCCTTTTCATTATTATCATTGTCCTCCTCCTCCTCCTTCTCCTCCTCCACCTCCTCCTCATCATCATCATCATCCTCTATCATCATCATGATGTCATTATCGTTGCCAGCCCTACTGCCACAGTGGTTGTCATCATTGTTATCATATTCTCACTCCTTTTATTGTGTTAAAACAGAAGATGAAGATTTCATGGCCAGCAACCGAATGGACAGCGTTAATGGCTATGTATACGGTGCCCTGCCAGGCTTGGAGATCTGCCAAGGTGATAAGGTAGCCTGGCATCTCATGTCGTTGGGGACGGAAGTTGATATTCATACTGTCAATTTCCATGGCAACGTACTGGTAAGGGTCTTTTCATGTGAATTTATATCAGTGAGAGTCAGATAGTTCCAATTCAGCGTAGGATGCACTGCTAGAGAATTGCAGGGATACCAATCATTTCAGAATGATAAAAATAATTATTACCGGTCATTGGATTCATAGCAAGTTGCCTTGTAGGTGCGCACTGCTACAATGTAAACAAACCAGAAGACCGTTGTTTCCTACTGGTACCCAAATAGCACCTGTCTGAGAGTGGCTAGTGTGGATGAATTTCATGACAAAGGAAATTAGTGCCGAAGGGAATCAAACCCGGGACACAATGGTGGAAGTCCAAGGAAGTAACCACGAGAAGCTGAGAGAGATATGTGACCAGCAAAAACGGTTTCAGTCAAAAGTGAGGAAAATTTGAAGATTCTGTGGCTTTTTCTTGATTAAATCACAGTGCCCACTTCCTCGGCTAACGAAAAAAGGTTATATCGTCTCCAGCTTTGAATACTTATATAATGAAAAAAATGTTTTAATTAATTCGCATGACAGATTTGCACGAAAATAGGTCCAAAAGATGTTGCTATGTGTATCAACTTGATGATTTGAAGAGAATTTGTTATTCGATACCATTACCAATTAAAAAGTTTAATAATAATAATAATAATAATACATAAGATTTATTAGGCGCTTAATACGGATGTTTCTAAGCGCACAGTATTCTGATTACGGAAAGATTATTAACCGTTAAATTAAGTGAAGAAAAAGAGGAGGAATAGGTAACATAAAAAATTAACAAAACAAATTAACAAACACAGAGGCGATCAATTAAATCAATGTAAATATAGTGTGCACCTCCACTGACCGACCCACAACAACATTTTACTGTTTAAAGAAATATGTTTTTAGCAAAGATTTGAATTGAGATACGGAGGGGGCACGATGAATAGATACGGGCAGTTTGTTCCAGAGATTGGGGGCGATAACAGAAAAGGCGCGGTCACCATAATGAGTATGGGTACGGGGTCCAGGTGCTAATTGAAGTGTTGAGGATGAGCGAAGAGTTCGAGACGAAGCACGTGAACGTAAAGAAATTAGGTTTGAAAGGTAGGAGGGGGCTAAGCCGTTAACAGCTTTGTAGCACAGAAGAAGAATTTTGAATGATATGCGATGGTGAATTGGGAGCCAGTGTAGTGATTTCAATATTGGGGTTATGTGCTCTGATTTACGTGAGAGAGTCACAAGACGAGCAGCACTATTCTGTACCCTTTGGAGTCGGACTAGATGTGACTGACGGATGCCAGAAAGAGAAGAATTACAATAGTTGATGTGGGATGAAACAAAAGCATGGACTAATTTTGAAGTTGTGGGTCGGTCCAGTAGCCTCCTGATATAATTAGTAGTCTGGAACAGTTACCAACTCAAAATTGAGATCAAGGTAGATAGATTTCAAGAATGTATGAAATCATTCAGCAATAACTATTACTCCTGTTAATATCATCAAAATTCCCATCTTTCATGAACAGGAGCTGCGCAACCATCGTGTCGACACGCTCAGCCTAACACCTGCTGTTGTATCATCAGCTGATATGGTCGCTGTTAACCCCGGGACGTGGCTTCTCAAGTCTCACGTTGTCACGCATCAAGTTGGTAGGTACATCTTGAAGACTGGGTCTGCGCAAGAGAAATAAAAGCATTAAAATCAGATGAACAGAACAAGAAAGTTTGAAGCAAATTGGACAATAAATAAGAAAGTCATGAACATTTAAACTAAACAGTCGTTTTTCATGCAAATTGGCAACGTTTAGTCACGTGATATAACGTATATCATGCACTTCTCTGCAAGCAGCTTATTATATCATATTGTTTAAAAGATCCGCCTGTTTAGCTGTTTAATGCAAAAAAAAATTGTCAATAGACACATGTGTACAAATTCTTTTATTGACTCAACCTTTGAAGATTTAAAAAATATAATTTATGGATTAAAACAGATGCTTAAAAACGACAACAAAAAAGTGATAATAAGTTTACCAACAGGAAGTGTATGTCCTACGTCATGACACGTGATCAAAACTCATGCGTGAATGCGTATGTCGTACAATGATTTATGAAAACCACTGTACAATCATATCATTGAAATAGTCATAAGTTTCTTATTTCTTGTCAGATTAAGTTCAAACCTTTTTAAATCTGTTTGTCGTATTGTCTGCTTTTAATCAGAGGAAGATGTTTCTGGGGTAGACCCAGTCTTGAATCCTTTCTTGACAATATTGTGCCATTATTTATTTATCTATTTATTTACATATATTCATTCAAAGTATATCGATCTATACAGGCAAAAAAGATCAGCAAATCAGCTGGTTTCCTTCAATGTCCTGATAATACAATAAGATTACACAGAAAGGATGAACAATATTAACATGAAAAATCCAATAAATATAATCTAAATATGTACAAAGAAGATCGATACAAAAAAATTCTCAATTACATATGATAATAACTCAGATGAATCTCATGACTAGTACATGCTTTCATAAACTCTTTCCCTTTTCTTCAGTATTTAATCGTAATGGATTTGGCACCTTTAAAGTTACATGTATTATTGTTATCATAAGTAATCACCTATATTTCCAACTTTAGAAATTGTCCATGTCAAACTATAACCAGGCCATAAATCTCTGAATGTTTGGAGATGAGAACTTGAGTCTCCAGTTTCTTCCTGTAGTCCAGGATGTGTTGATGACTTTTCAGGAAGTGCCGACTGAATCTTAGCCTTACATTCATGAGATTTCGTCATCCTTTTTGTTTTTGATTGACTTCCTTGGGGAAGTTTGAGGATTAATCAAACCATAAATCAAAATTTTCCATGGAAAGTTTTTGTCAATCTTCAGATGGGTGTGTTTTGTGCTTTCACAGATCGACTTTGAGCAGATGGGACATGGGTTTGGAAAAAGAGGCATAGGTTTTTGGACAAACTAAGTTCCATTCAAGCATTTACAGAAATATTAAACAATTTTATATGGGAAATTGTTGTCTTCTCCAACTTTATATAATCTTCAGATTGGTTGTGTATTTTGTGCTTTTACAGATTGACTTTGAGCAGAAGGGACATGGGTTTGGGAAAAAGTTCCATTCAAGCTTTTACAGAAATATCAAAATTTTCCACGGGAAATTGTTGTCTTTAGAATTTCATATAATCTTTAAATGGTTGTGTTCTTTGTGCTTGAATAGACTTTGAGCAGAAGGGACTTTTGTTTGGGACAAAGTTCCATAAGTTGCATACAAAAGAAATTACCTTTGCTCATAAGACAAAAATATTGCCTCTTAAAAGAGCTCGGCCCGATTTTATTTTTGCTTTGCAATGAAAATGGAAAAACAGTACAAATAGAAATAAATATGAGAAACATGACCTGAAAAAGATGTTTTCAGATGCTCATTTGGCTCTTCATTCCCATTAAGCCTTATTTTCCTTAACATGAATTGTTTGGATTGTGTTTGGAAAATTGAGAGCGTGGTAAAATAAAAACTTGTTCTGACTGACCAATGCTTAAAAGAGAATTGCATTGGAGGGCATCCGAACAATTTTTCCCTTATTCTGCATAGAAATATTGAACAGGTGTCACGCACATCTTCTCTATAAATAAGCTTTGGTAGTTACTTTCCTTTGTGTTCATAAAGCTATTGTGAAGGCTTGAATGAAGTTGTTTACTTTGTCCAGTTTGTTTGCCGGTTCTGTTCACAGTGCAGCTATTCATTTTGATAGAATGTTGAAATAAAAGATTTCTTTTCCAATTAAAATACAATCAATCTGTGGTGCCCAATGGGAAAAATATCTTAATAAATAATGTTCTAATCCCCATTTGAATTTCTTTTACTCTTATACTTATCTATACATCAAATGTATGATATTTGTTATAGTAATCACAAGTAACATATTACCAGGTGCGTAGCGAGAGTTCACCTGAAGAGGAGACAACAATTTTGTTCCAAACTTTTCTTACTTTAAACCGATAGATCAGTTTGGGAGGATGGCGCTTCAGATATTTAACTAGTTTGCGAGCCGCAATTAATTATTGCCACAATGCAGTTTGTCAATAGTAAATGTTCATAGTTTGTTTGAATGAAATCGACCTAGAAATGGCCTAATTATTGCAAAATAAAAAATGACAATGCCGTCGCTCTCCCCAACACAACATGCTTCACGTACAAAATGAGTGCAAACTCACACGCCGCATACAATACCAACAGTTGCTCACGCCATTCTCCACCACTCGGGCCCTGTGCGATCCATTCAGCGCACCGTAGGTTAACGGCTTGTTGACATTCTTAATGTAAAATATGTGCAAAAATCTTCTCCTAATTTCATACACAGTTATATTTAGGCATGTAAAGAAGTTTAGGAATACATCAGCTCGTTTTGCATGAATTTCTGCATCCCGACCATCACGAATCTATATCTTTAACATTTTTAAGCGAAAGAAAAGGAAGAAAAAGAACAATAGAATTGTGTTCACTTCCTGCCAGTCGGCTGACACAGACATAAGTCTATATACACACATTGTTTTATTGGGAGTGGGAAAATGGAGAGGTAGTCTTTGTATGTAGGTGGATTTGAAAGAAGGTTTCACTATACTATAGCTACCAATGACAAAATTGGGTGTCTGTAAAACTGATTTTCTATCAGTATTACGTTGTTGTTGTTTTTATTTTCCATATAAAAATAACAAGTTAGAATACAAACACAAAATCCGAGGGTCATACGCTGGAATCCCACCCAGGGCGTCAATTTCCTTCAGCAAGAAATTAATTCGCATTGTGCTGCACTCAACCCAGGTGAGGTGAATGGGTAACAGTAGGAAGAAATTTCTTGATTCCAGTGAGCGAGCGCCAAATGGTAGCCATGCTATAGCCGGGTAATAATGCACAGAGCGCTTAGAAACACTTCATATTAAGCGCTATATAAATGTTTTGTACTATTATTATTATTAATATTATCATTGTAAAATTCATGGATTTTATGAACATGCAATTCTTTTCTTCTAGCTGGTGCCCAAGCGCTTTACACCGTTACAGACTGTGGATCTGACGCGATGCCAGAGACCCTCAATGGTATAACAAGGGACTACTTCATTGGGGTCGATGAGAGTGTCTGGCACTATGGCCCTAGTGGTGTCAACGGTTTGAATAGAGTGAGCTTGACTGATCCCGATAGGTAGGAAAAAAATTATAAACAACCATTTTTATAATAATGATTACCGTATAATTATGATAATAATAATGATAGACATATTTTATATAGCACGAATCACTCGCTCAAGGAAAGTCACTAAGCGCCTAGAAAGAAGGATGAATAGAGATATATAAATACAGTGAAACCTCTATATAACAAGATCTTTGGGACCATGAAAATTACCTTGTTATATCAGGTTCCTCACTATATCAGGGTAAAAAAACAAAGAACTATATAGAGCTGGGATCAATAAATTCACCTTGTTATAACAGGTATCTCGCTATATCCGACCTCTTTATAACGAGGTTCCACTGTACTGATGTTTTGGCCCTATACATGGAATAAGGGAAATACATGTTTGCTAATGCCTAGTATTGTTGTTAACCATTCCTATCAGATAAATTGCCTATATGTTATGAAAAAATTATAGCATCCTATTACGATATGAATATGCGACCTCTGGGTTACTGCACAAGTACCATAAATTGTAGACCGCTGGAATATACTCAGTGATAAAAAAGGCTTGAAAAATTCAGAGAAAATGCGTCTTAGAAAGTTTTAGGCATTGCTCTAAATACGAGAATGAAAATTAATCTTATTTTTTAAATTGTGCAGCATTTTTATGGTGTCTTCATATAAATTAGACCTTTTTTGCGTAGTGATAATCTAGAAAATCTTTACTTTGATTTTCCTTTTGCCCTATCACCACAGTTCATCGTTCAAGTACTTCACCAACACCGAAAACCGGATCCCGGGCATGTACAAGAAGGCCCGCTATGTAGAATACACAGATGACACCTTCGCGCAGCTTGTCATGAGGTCCGCCGCAGAGGAACACATGGGCATCCTTGGGCCAGCCATTAAGGGCCAGGTGGGGGAGACGATACGGGTCACGTTCAAGAACACAGGAAGTCGGCCCTACAGCATTCATCCCATGGGGGTGATGTATGATAAAGCCAGTGAGGGGTCGACTTACTCCGACGGAACTGAGGGTGAGTAATGAAAAACAGTGAAAATTCTTTACAATGAGTTCCTTGGGACCATTAAAATTACCTTGTTATATCAGGTTCCTCATCGTATCAGAGTAAAAAAACAAAGAACTATAAAGACCTGGGCCAATAAAATCATCTTGTTATAACAGGTATCTCGCTATGTCTGACCTCTTTATCTTGAGGTTCCACTGTAGTTGTGAATTTAAAGTCCAGTCCCCTTGTTGGCAATGAATAGTGAATGGTCTATGTTTACTCATACTTAGTTTCCACAATTTCCCTATTCAAGAGACAAATTTTAAATTGCTCCGTCGAGCTTACACATTTTTTATATTAGTGAACGCCCATTATTGGTCATGCAACTGGAGAGATCATTACATTTGAGTAAAGAATTGATGTTTGAAGGATCGTGGGGTTATATTTTATTGATGGGATGTATTTCAATGTTTGTGGGATGTCTCTTCATACATGCAACTGACTTCACTCGGCATCTCACACATCATTTTCACAACAATGATGGCAGCATCAGTCTATCATTTTACAGAATGATAAAATAGTTTATTATATTCACAACCAGCTTCAACAAATGTCTTCCATCACAAACATTACATGATAAGCAGACATGCTCATCAGCAAAATACTCATTCCAGCTACATAAATGAACAATAAAAAAGTCTCCCCTACTCCAATCCGGCTACCAACATGTCTTTTCTCCATCATGGCTCTGGCTGAACTGCCACGTCGTCCCCAACTATTCTCAATTACATGCAATACCTACCCTCAAAACACAATGAACAATATCACAAAGTCTATACAAAGCTACAAGCCTAAATTTCTGCAAGCTAACAGAAAATACTAAGAATACAGAGGAATTCTTGATACAAAAGAGTATACAGTTCCCCCTGTATCCACCCTAGTCACTAAAGTAAACAAGAAACCAATAACCCGTTTACACGCTGATAAGCTCCTATTACCATGAATCCTATTAAGTTCAGTCCAACTCCGATCAGCACACTGCAAACAAATCTAAAATACTGAAAAGAGAGTATTTTTACTATTAAATACATCGACCTATGTATCACATAAAAATTACATAAAATATATCACATAAAATGTGATATACAACATGTTCAATGCAGATAAAACTACAACAGAATCATACGATGAGAGATCATTCTCACATGCCGCATCTGTCTTATGGAATAGCCTGCCAAAGTACAGAAATAATCTAAAAAGGTACCTCTTTAAACCCCAATAGCCCAGTTAATTCTTATTGAGTTGCTTACATGATTCAGACGCGGCTCACAGAGAGCGTATTACAGTTGGATAACATGGAGTTTACGAGATCACCATAGAATGTATACAATATATAGAGAGAGTTCAGTGTCACATTAACTGAGCGTACCACAACAATAGCTGTGATTCTGATTTCTATATTAGCACATGGGCACTATTTATAATTGTGTAACGCACTGTATAAAAATGTTTCATATTATTTTTTTTAAATTAAAAATAGACAGTTTTAGATGACTGCAGAAATTAAACCCTCATATCCATTTTTAACAGAAATTATGTAGATTACAATTATAATAGTATGTTTCTTGTAAAAATCGTCTTTGGCTTGTCCTGTAAGTGTGATCCCATTTATATGGGAATACGCAGTATGCCCATGCAGTCACCTGATGTAGGTTGAGTGAGTGAGATTTTTAGATAAAGTATAGATTCCATCTTGGTTCTTTGTTGGGGATGTTCCACATTTGTCCTTTTCCAACCCCTTTACAGCTATCTCTAGATGGATATATTTGATGGTGTTGTTGGCGTTAGCTGTTACATAAAGGTAGATTATACTGCTGCCACCATGTTGTATTTGGTGGTAATGATGATGTTTACAACTACCACTAGATGCATCCCACTGTTGCCACCATGTTGTATTTGGTGATTTTGCTAGTGTTTACTACCACTAGATGAATCCCACTGC
>BQKZ01002792.1:45889-56760 GCA_036244855.1 Temnopleurus reevesii | reverse complement strand
GGGGGGGGGGGGGGGGGGTCCTGGGAGCCCCCGCTATCAGAACTCCCAAAATAGCCTGGCCCAGTTAGGGTTAAAAACGAATCATTGTAAAATTTAGAGTAAGGTTGCAACATGATTCTTCTCAAAATACATGCAGCATCAATAAAGAAGTGCTATAACCCACCCAAAATTTTGTATTTTGTTGACTTTTCCCACGCTGACCATTTTGTAAAGGGGAACCAACTTCTGAACGTAAATATTCAAATTTGAATGATGCATGCCATAAAACTAAATTTCTTTCTCTCTCTCTCTCCCTCTGGAATTTCCATGTTCCCACTCAATGTAGAAAAATCCGATGAACACACTACAAAAATCTGAACAAATTCCGACAGTTTGTTCAAAAGTAATTAATTTTCAAATTAAAAAATATTTAGGGATTCGTGCGATCAGCAACACTGAAGGAATCTGTGACGTCGTGTCGGACAACTTCTCGTTCACTTTGTACATAGAATGTTGAAAAATGGATTAATGTAAAATTCAGAGTAAGGTCGCAACATGATTCTTCTCAAAAATACATGCAGAATCGATAAAGAAATGCTAAAGCCCAAACAAAATTAGAATTTTGTTGACTTCTCCGGAAAAAAAAGAAAATGTGAAATTTTGTATACAGAGTGAATGAGGATTTGTCCAAAATGACGTCACATATTCCGTTAAATTGGCCAGTCGCACGAATCCCCATCAGCGTTTAGGATCATCATATCTCTGAGACTTTCAAAAAATATTCAGAACTTTTGAACAAGTTGTCCAATTTTCCTCAAATTTTCACAGTTTATCCGATTTTTATTCATTCAATGAGAGCATGATATTTCCATGGGTTGGTTTCCCTTTAAAAAAACAAACCTTGATGTTGTATTTAACCTTCCCAGCATAGTGCTGAATGATGAAAGCATGTTCCTGGATTGGGACCTGTTGAAAGTACTCATTCCCAGTGTGCTCCTTCACAAACTTATTGAGTAGGTTACTGCCATCTGTGTCCTTGGCTGGAAAACTGTTAAGAGCAAGCAATCAGTTGAATGACATCACTCTGTCACCCAGGCACTCACTTACAGAGATGCAAAATGTTCCACAATATGCATGATGTGTATTTTCACATGAATTCATTGCTTTCATAGCAAGTGGGTGCCTGAAAACATGGTTAATGTTGTAATATTTCCTCTTATTTTAATTCAGCTGTTGCATTATTCACATTTAAATTTTGCATATATTTCGGAACAGTCATGTTCTCTGCATTTATACAAGCCATAATAAAATAAATCACAACCTTTCAATGAGAATTGTGTACACTGTAATTCATGATTGTAGCATTTAACTTTGATTCCTCCCCTCTTCAGCTTTGATTTTTCTTAAAACATACGAAACGCATACGTATGCGATTGCCGAGATGCAAATTAGCGAAATATAACTTGCTCGCTCGCTATTCCAGGTTAAAAATGCAGTGATTTTTCTGTTCGCCAATCTTCGTAATCAAAATGGCAGCGGCCAATTAGCCACGCCCTGAACTTCATGTCGCCCCGCCTTTAAGTGTAGTAATGAGTAATTCAAATGATAAAATCTATTTCATAACCGTCCGATAATGTGCAATTTTTACGGGAGTTTAAGCAAAAAGAGAGGAGGAAGAGCCATAGAGGGCGCTCAACAACATTGAGGATAGGGAACCTAGGGAGGGGCGCTTTCGAGCAGATTAATTTGCAAAACAACAACATGTAGGTTATATAGATATTCTGTTGTAAATAGTCCAAATATAGGCAAAAAGTACTTACAATGTATACAAAATCCTTTGTCGCTATTAAAATAATCTGTTGAATATGAATTGTAGATCTGATTTGTTGTACCTAATACCCTTCATAAAAATTTTGTCATCATCTAATGGAGCCCAAACTAAACAAAATAATTATTCTTTAATTTCATTATAATATATGCATAATTGGACTTTATCTGTGTAAATATTTGTCATTCTGCTTTAATCTATTGATATATATATTGTAGTTGAAACAATTCCCTATTGATTCATCGATTTTTGTTTTGTTTAATTTGGGGGGCTAGGTCATCACATTAGTCCTTCCATTCATGCTACCAAAAGTCATCAAGGTCACACCCACCTAAAAAGTAACCCATGCACAAACTCAATTCATTGTAAACCTCATGAACCAGTAGTACAAATAAACTAAAATTTTTAATGCATGTACAAGTTGATATTGTTGAACAGCGTAGCACATGTAATTGACTGTCATGATGTCAAAATGACTTCATCTTGATGCCATTTTCTTTATCAACATTTTGGCGACATCATCTTGACTTATCTCAAGTCATTCATATTTACGGCATAAAATCTCAGGTCGAGTAACGTCAGACCATGCTTTTGCAGTTCATTCGGAAGTCATAATGTGCATGCACTCAATCTTCAAGATTAAAAATAATTCTGAAAATTACTTCTTGACCGCTTTATGTTACTTAAGAGAAGAGTCTACCAAAAAATATTATTTCTTCATCAGGAGCAGAAAAGTTAGATGAACAGAACAAAAAAAGTTTGAACAAAATTGGACAATCAATAAGAAAGTTATGAATGTCTTAATATTTAGACAAATTGACAACTGATGACGTCACAGGTGCACAACTGACTATTTATCATATTCATATCAATGTTATAAAATGTTACTTTTTCTCCAAAAATGTGATTTCCTCAAACATTTAACTATAGAATATCTTGACGATAGATATGTAGATCCCTTATTTGCATGTTTACATTCATACAAACTTAGTATCTTTCTGTAAAAATGATGAATTTTGCACCATTAACATAAAGAAAATCCTGGTTTGTTGTGCACCCATGATGTCATCTAATTGGCAACATATCTGAAAATTTTCACTGATTTGCTCATTTTTTAAACTCTTTAAAAATCCATAACTTTTTAATTACTTAAATAAAGAGAACTGCTGAAACTTCTTATCCAATAATGGAGAGCTGTGGAGTAAAATGAAGTCAAATGAAGTTTTGACATCTTTTTAATTACTTGTCTGAAACTTTTTTGATTCTGCTTGCCAATTTTTTTCTGCTCATGTTAAAAAATTATTATTTTTCGGTAGACTCTTCTTTTAAGGCATATACAAAAAATTACATGAACCAATTTCATCAAAGAGACCTTTTTAGAGACAGCTTAGAAAGGCCCCCTAATTTGTCCCAGTGATGACTTTGGTGGTCTAGTCTTATTTTTCTCATGTTCTTGAAAAAAAAATATTTCTCAAGAGGTATGGATCCCCCATTATTTTCTAATCTACTAACTTGATGCTTTGCCCTACCAATATTTGGAACATTTCATGGCTTCAAACTGACTTGAAACATTAAAGGCTGCGTCTGGGCCAAAAGAATCAGACGAACAGTTGAAAGTAAGTTTGAAATAAATCAGACAATGAATAAAAAATTTAAGAATATATTTCAATAACATAACTGAACAGTGTTTGCTAATTAGCAAATTTTGGTTCTGTGGTAAAACGTATGTAATGCACTTCTTGACTGTTATCTTATTGTATCTTACTGTTTTTAAGAATCCATTTTGATAAATGCACCTGCACCCATGTATTTATCAACGAAAAAAGAAAAACATAAATTAAGGACATATCATATCATGTGACCAAAAGTTACCAATTTGCATGAAAAATCACTGTTGAAAGATTTAATTTAAATATTCATGACTTTCTTATTTACTGTTTGATTTGCTCCAAACTTTTTTTTAATCTAGTCGTCTGATTATTTTGCTTGTAGTTAAAATTAGATTAGAAATTAGAAATTAGACTCTGGTGCAAACCAAGCCTTTAACATTGAAGCTGAATATTTCTTGTCATTAATATAATCACTTCCAGTAAAAAATTGAGTCTAGTTGCTCCCAGTGCAATTCCCACGTTGTAAGATTTCAAATGTACTACAATCTGTGCAATATATCACTCCTTCTCTATCATCTATTTTGTAATTGAAAATTATGCTTAAATGCTTACACTTAATATGTTTGGATGTAGCCACATTGGAAGTTCAAGTTTAAAGCATCTCTAACAATGTAGTAGTGGTATTAGAAGTAGTATTAGTGGTTATAATAATAAAAGTATATATAATTTGTAATTTATTGGTATCATAATGTTATGAAAACTTTGTAAAGTGCTTAGAGAAAATTATCTTAAACGCTCCATTATTATCATTATTATTCAAGTGCATATTGATGTGTAAGATTCCTGTGCAAAGAGATGTGTTAAATTACTATCTCATAGATAAGTCATCACTTCCCCCAAGAAGACCTTGTCCAGTCAAAATGGTTTGATTCACAGAGCTCAAGTCATTGATTTAATAGGAGAACTTACTTGCAGTCATCATCTAGGATATGCATAATGCCAGTAGGTCTCTTCTCAATGAGTAGTAGACAACCTGTATTGTCTATAAACTCAATGTCCTTCCAGGCAATACCTTCACGCTTGTACTCCTCCTGAAAAGGTAGAAGCAATCAAACTAAAACATTAACTAAAAACATAAATTAAAATTGAAACAATTTGAAGAACATATATTATATTAAAAAAAAATTGAACAAAATAAGTCAATGAATAAGAAAGTTATAAATATATTTAAAAGATATTTCAAACATTTTAAACAGTATCACTTTTAGCAAATTGACAAGTTTATGTTAAAAATATTGACATTGCTTTTTAAACCCTTGAGATTTTGTTTTTACTTCTTTCAATCACATCACTATATAATGGTGAATTCATACAAATGCATCAACAACCATGATCACAGGATATAAAGTTTCTGATTCACAAAACATATCCCATTTGAAATTTAAACAAGAATGATGCATAACTTTTTAATGATGGAGGGTAAAGTAAAAAAAAATTGCAGGTAGAATTTTTATCGATTACATATAGTGGCTAGCCAGTGTGTAAAAATCAAACTGATCCGTACTTATATGTGTGAATAAGCCAACATAAAATAAAAATGTACCCTTTTGAATGCCACATGAGTCTATCTATTATGATATAAACTAAACACTAAGCAAATCCTTTTTGTATACATGTTACAAGTGTCTTTTTGTTACTAATGATAAGACTCGATTAGGTAATCTGGGCACTTTTACAGCTAAATTGCAAAATGATAAAGGTGAAGCAGTTGACCAAGGGTGATCTTCTATCATCACTCTTCTGGCTTAATTTGTCCTATACTCTCTTAAACTGTAAGTACCTCTAACCTCAGACTACTAGGATATCAGTCCCTCAAATATTTGTTATCATATTCTGGGCTATAGCACAAATGGTAAAAAAGGACAAAAGGCACACAATCTTCCAAGCCATTGAGGAGGTAATTGAGGCAATTTAGAATGGAACCCAAGGCAGGAACTTCAAAGGCATCTGATTAAAGCTTCTCTTACAACCGGACGTGCGTCTTTTGAAGACGTGCGCCTTCACAATTTCTGGAAGGCGCAGAGTGATCGCAAGGTGAATTCTAAATTCGAGGAGAAGTAAGTGGGAAGTACTTAATAAGTACCAGAGCTACCAACATTTAACAGCAACAATCAGGGAGATTGTGGAAGAAATCCAGTAGATGTCTATAAAATGCACACAACCTAATGGCATCAATGTTTCCATAATCCAGGAGATTGCTCAAAAACATGCATTTATTGTGGCCCATTTCCAGGAGTCTCCTGCGGAATCCAGGAGACTTGGCAGCCCTGAAGTACGTGTGTCTTGCTCGAAGAGTGAGTCCCGCACGTGGTCTGTGCGCCTTTTTGGAAGTAGGAAGAAGTAAGTTGCACGTACGATCTCTACTTCTAGCGCACTCAATAAGTGGGAAAATCGTACGTGAGTTGCAAGTGAGGAGTGCACTTGTCAAAAATCGTACTTACAAAGTAAGTGAGAAGTACTCAACTTGTAAGTGTTGCACAAGACGATCGTGCATCAAATTGGACAGATAATCGCAATTTTAAAAACAAGACAACCTAAGAATAACAGTTTCGACAGTAGTAAAATAAATAAAATGAAGATAATAATATTAAGAAGAATAAAAATTATAGTAATAAACTGACAAAAAGAGTGTGAGGAAAATCGGAAAACATGACTGAACCTATAGGACAATCTAGCTTGTATTAAAAAGTATACAAATCAGAAAAACATCGGACAATTTTGTGAATATTTCAATAATATAACTGAACAGTGATTTCCATGCGAATTGGCAAATTTTAGTCACGTGTTATGACCCAAGTTATACTATTCTCGTAACATATTGGGCTTCTTATAGCATCCGCTTTAACCCACAAATGCATACTTGTTATTACATCCAAAACGTTGAATCATTACATGTATTTATGGAATAAAAAAGAAGTCCTTCAGAAGCGCATGACGTGACTAAAACTTGCCAATTTGCATGGGAAAAAATCATTGTTGAGTTACATCATTAAGATATTCATAACTTCCTTATTTGTCGTCCTTTTTGCTTCAAACTATTTTTTATCTGTTCGTCTGATTGTTTTGTATTTAATCCAAGCTGTACTTGTCTGGCCCAGAAAAAAATAATGCTTTCTGTGTCATTTGATTGTATTATCAGGACTATACCGCCAAACAGCAAATTTGCTGATCAAAAAAATTAGAACTAATTTTGTTATTTACTAGATAAATCTATGTATCTACCTATTATGCTAGAGCTCCGATTCTAGCCGATACTATCGAGATTTGCTAAGTCAATTATCGCGCCAGCCGCCTTACCCCACGTCACGTGATCACCGTCCATCCATTAGCGCGCGCGGGCGCCATCTTGCCTTTTCCTTTTCCATACGATTCAAGACCGCGGACATGTTGTGAAACAAGGTGAGGGGATGATGGGAGGGACATACGTAGATACATAGATTTATCTAGTAAATAACAAAATTAGTTCTAATTTTTCTGATTTACAGCAATAAATTGATGTATCTACCTATTATGCTAGACTAGCATGCCGGCTGGCATGTCCCTGGACGGTTAACGTGGGGCTGGAAGCGAAGATGACGCAGCTCTAATAACGGAAGAGCCAAACAAGGCCTCCCCAGAGGGGATATCTCTCAAGTAGAAAGAGATGAACGAGGAGGATGAGCGCCAATAGGCAGTTTTCATAATATCCTCCCAGGGCACACCTTGGAAAAGCGTAGAAATACTACGCGTGTCATGCGCTTTGCGGGGTTCTCCCGACAGGAGCGCTTCCGGGCCTGCTGCTCGGATAGCCTCCACGATCCACCGGGAGATAGTTTCCCGGGACGCTGGGGAGAAAGGTTGCCGAGAAATGAGGAAGAGCTGGTCATGATCGTTCCGAATACCATTTGAGAGCCCGAACTGGGCACCAAACCTTATCCTCCACTACAGAGGAAAATTCCTTGAGGGAGTCAATAACTATCTCCACCGTGCCTGAGGACTCGCATTGGTTCTTGGCAATGAAGGTGGGATTGGGAACAAGACGTACCCCTTGTCTCTCCCATCTAAGATGGCCAGGAGCAACCGAGAGTGCGTGCAGGGTGCTCCGACGTTGGCCCGCAGCTATAGCTAGGAGGAAGGCCGTCTTGACTGATAGGTGATGCAAGGACGCCTTTGACAAGGGTTCATAAGGCGGTTGCGCCAGAGCTTGCAATACTCTAGGTAAGCTCCAGGATGGCGCCAGCCTACGGTTCTGGGGTCGTTCGAGGTGGAATGCCCTCAAAACACTAGAAAGGAGGGAGGACGTAGATACCCCCGAACCATCTGCAAAGCCGGAGTGTACCGCTGCGATGTCTGATCTGTAACCACGAATCGTGGAAATGGATCTACCCTGACCAAACAAGGAGATCAAAAAGTCGGCGACATCGCCCACTGAGGAAGAGCGGGGGGCAACCCCTCTTTCCTCACACCAAAGGTAGAACGCTTCCAATCTAGAGTCGTACACTGTTCTAGTGGAACGCCGTCTGCTCTGCACTACAAAACCGGAAACTCGTTCCGATAAGCCTGCCGACATTGCGTCGCTCCCGACAACGGCCAGGCGGTCAAGTGTAGTGCCGTCGGGTCCTCGTGGAGGATCCCCGATAACGGTTGTGCTATGATGTCTCTTCTCTGTGGAAGCGGAACAGGGGGACCGTCTAGCAGAGACAGAAGTAGCGTGAACCATGGTCTCCTCGGCCAGTCTGGTGCTATCATAAGCACCCAGGCTCGGTCCTCCTGAATCTTCCTCAGGATTCTCGGGATCTGGGAGATTGGAGGAAAGGCATAGCTCCTGAGATTCGACCATGAGATGGCGAGGGCGTCGAGGGCCCATGCATTCGGGTCCCGAACTCTCGAGCAATAAGTCGTGAGCCTGTGAGTGAGTGACGAGGCGAACAGGTCCACCTCCAGGCGGGGCCATTGTCTCTTCAAGAGGCCGAAGATCTCTTCCTCCAGTGTCCATTCGGATTGGAGGCACATGCCTCTGGACAGGAAATCTGCTAACAGATTCTCCTGGCCGGGTAGATAGGAGGCGAACTGGAGCACCTTCCGGGCCCGACACCAATTCCATAACTTTGCGGCCAGATCGTTCAGTGTCCTGGACCGCATGCCGCCCTGCCTGTTGATGTAGGCAGTGACAGTCGTGTTGTCTGTCAGAATCATCACAGCCTGACCTGTGATTCTGTCTTGAAAGTGCTCGAGGGACCTGAACACCGCCAGGAGTTCCAGCACATTGATATGGGGAAGGGTATGTAGGTCGGACCAATCCCCCGAGACCACGCGGCCCTGGCAATGGCCGCCCCACCCCAGAAAGGAGGCGTCCGTTGTCACTGTGACAGACGGCGAGGGCGCTCTCAGTGGTTTGCCCTGTCTGAGGAAGCTCTCCTGGCTCCATGTATGTATGGTGAGCCTGATATTTGTGGAGTGGGGGACCCAAACCTTCCGGGGGTCCTGGGTGGGCCTGAAAAATTTCTTCAGGTGAAATTGGAGTGGTCGCATGTGTAGTCGGCAGTCCCGTAAGACGTCGACCAAACTTGCCAGGTGTCCTAGGAGCACCCGCCAGTGTTCTGCCCTTGCCCTGTGCTGTTGGCGAAGGGAATGGGCCAGCGACATGATGGCGCGTACCCTGTCTTGGCTGGGACGGGCCAGCTGATTTGGGATATCGATATCCGCGCCCAAGTAGATTGGGTTGCGGGTGGGAGATAGCTCTGATTTCTCCCAGTTTATTACGATCCCTGCTCTTTGAACGGTGTCCAAGAGAAGGCTTGTCTGGGACTGAAGTTCCCTTACCGAGCTGGCTATGAGCAGCCAGTCGTCCAGGTACGTGAATAGCCTCAGACCTCGCTTCCTGAGGTACGTAGCTAGGGCCGAGATCACTCGGGTGAAGACCCGTGGTGCTGGCCTCAGACCGATAGGTAGCGCACGGTACCTGTTGGTTACTCCCTGAAGAGAGAACCCCAGGAGATTCCTCGAAGGGGGTGCACGGGAATGTGAAAGTAGGCATCTTTCAGGTCTATGGAAATCGCCACATCGTCCGGGTTGATGGCCGGTAAGATAGTGGCTAGCGTTTCCATCCGGAAACGTTCGTCTGGAATGAAGGTATTTATTTCTTTCATGTTCAGAATCATGCGTAATTTCCCCGAGCACTTTGGGATGATGAAGACAGGAGACAGACACAGCATGGGATGGTCTGACACCTGTTCTATCGCCCCCTTCTTTAGGAGGAGTTCTATCTCTTTCGAGAGGTCCTCTTGAAACAGGGGGGAGATGCGAGGTGAGTGACGGCGGATAGCGCTGTGCGGGAGGGGCTCTGATAGTTGTATGCAGCAGCCCCCCCCCCCCTCACGACAAAGAGAACGAACTTGTCGCCGGTAATTTCCTCCCAGAAGGGAAGAAATTGCTGGAGACGGCCGTCTACTCCCTCTCCCAAGGCTCGGGGCGCACCGTCAAACACGCTTCATCCTGCAGGGGGCCCCGCGGGCACAGCCTCTGCCTCGCCCTCTAAAGGCTGATTTGCCTGAGTTTCCCGAGCTGGCCCCGGCCGTGCCCTGTGTGAGGGACGGGCTAGGGGCGGGCGCCGCATAACCTGCACGCTTGGGGATGCGGTATGTGGCTGGCAGCGAACGAGGTTTGGCGTTAGACGCCTTTAGTCTCTTGGCCAGCTCCGTGGCTTGTTTACGAGCATCGATCTCGAGCTGGACTACTTCAGAGGCCTTGCCTCCGAGTAAGAAGGGGCTGTCGGCCGGCACTGTGGCCAAAAAGCCAGGCGCCTCGGCCTCCGCGATGCCGAGGGCGTTGAGGGCCCGCCTCCGCCTGGCATCTGTGGCTATCGACGTGGTAATCGTCAGTTCTGACCAGAGGGACCCCGTAAGAGAGAGCAGGACCTCTTGTAAAACGGCCTGATCTTGTGCTGATATGTTGAGTTCTGGGGCCCTCGCTTTTAGGGATAGTAAGGTTCCCAAATAGGCTGTCAGCCTGAGAGCTAAACGCGCATGGGATTCCATCAGGCTCGCAAACTTGTCTGATTTGAGGAAGTTCGAGCCTTTAAAGTTAACCCCCAGCCGGCTGCCTAATTGAATTAGGTCAGGGGATAAGGCCTTGCGGGCGAAGAACCCGGCCTGATCGGTCTCTACGAAAGCAAACTCCCTCGCTTGAGGCTTGAGTTTAGCTAACCTGTGTGAAGGTAGCTTGTGAAATTGCTCGTATACTTGTTTGAAATTTTCTGTCAATGGTATTCCGCTCGCAGTACGATCTTCTCTGAAAAGCAGAGGTCGGCTGCGATCGCCTCGTTCATCAGAGGGGAACTCCTCTGGTAGATACTTCTCCAGAAGAGCACGGGTGTTGGCCGCCAATGATCTAAATTGGCCCTCCCCCCCCCCTCC
>BQKZ01002791.1:5373-42371 GCA_036244855.1 Temnopleurus reevesii | reverse complement strand
TATGCTATGGCCGGGTAATAATATTAGATAATTTGTCTCGCGCCTCTGAATAGGTGACTAGAGAGATGGCGTGTTTAAATGCTATATATTATTATTATTATTACTGATTCATATGTGCTCTTGTTCTGATCAAGAAAAATAACAATATTAATCCTCTTCTAGAATGTTTAGATGAAAATTTTGAGTATTATCATTTGAAAATTGGAAAGTGATTAATAACTTCTGTAATTTCTTTTGAATCTCTGTGCCAAACCAACATCAGAATTAAAAAGTGGTAAGTTTTTCTCTTGATTTATTTTTGCAATAGGGCCATAGGTATCCATCACTTGATTTGACCTCTCTTCACCTTGTTTTGATAACATCTTATTGCTGTGGTTTTGAGATATAACTTGCACCTATTAATTAATATTACGAAATATTTCTCACTCTGCATCATTTCAACATAATTTGATTTTAGTTGAAAACTCACGTATTTTATGGGTAAATGTAACTGTTGAGTAATTTAAGGAATTTATGTTATCATTTTATTCATTTTATTCAGCCAACATTTATTCATTATACCATTTTGATATTACAGAACAGATGGTTACATGTTTGAAATTATGGATCCCACCGCATTCCCTCCCACCCCCCACCCCCAAAAAAAAGGGGAAAAAAAAGAAAGGCGAGACAAGAAAACCTATAGAACAGAAAGTATTAATCTGTAAAATGTATCATTGGATGTTTGGAGATTAAGTTGTAATGATTTTTTTAATGCATTAGTCATCGGCACTATCATAGTATTAATTTCTTTTAAGAGGGTGTGTATGTGAAGCCTAACATGTAGTCCTACGCTTTATTCTTGTTTTCTTCTCATAATAACCACAATGTTTACCTGTAGACCCAACCATCTGAGAATGTGCTCTTATGCACATACTAAATTATTAGTCATTCAATGAACCGATGGAAGATATTTCCTTATGAAGGGGAAATTCAAACCAATCTTGGAAAATATGGGATTTTGTTATTTTTTTAATCATTTTTTTTTAAATTATAATTTCTTCTAGAAATTGCATCTGCTTTTGGTCAATCCATAATGTAAATCGAACTTCTTAACTTCCAATTAGATTCTTTCTGTGAAAATTTTGTGATAAGCAGTTTGCCCGACTCATGCTGCAAAACTAAATCTACACAGGGATATATCGGGTTGATGTAATTTATCTTATTGTCTGTTAATTTTAAGTTAAATGACCATGTGATTATTAGTTAGCAGATTGTTGTGGTGTATCTTTTATGTCTAGATAGTAGGAGATATGCCTGCCACAAATGGAAGTTTAACCTTGTTGTCGCATCCTCTTTGGGAAATATATTTGTGGGAATTTTCTGTATCACTCCCTGTCCTTCATCTAAAATTTCTTTGTGGTGTAATGAATATATTTTTGGAATGTAATTTAGCGCAAGTTCAAATTAAGTTCAAGATGCAAATAAACTTTGAGTAATGAAATGTTTACTTTTGTTTCATTAATATTTGGGAATGTGTTGTAAATATATACAAATATATACAAATCTTGTGATTTCTTGATGAGTTAGATTTGTGCATAATTTCTAAGCAATCAAATATATATAATAAGTGAAGTTATTTAATCTCAGATAATTGGTTTAAGCAGTGCTCCACCTAACTTGTAATTCAGGGATCCCTGGTTCAGGTCATAGGACCGGCAATGCTTGCTTTTTGACAATTTTAGGCAGGACTTGATTATTAATTGGTTTATTCTCGCTTTCATGATCTATGTCAGTGTTCTGGGGTTTGTTTTAGAAATCTATTTTTACAAATAGTGTGTGGACTTGAATCTCGATCATCTTTCATTTAAAACTATAAACTAGGGAATGACTTTGAATGGTTTTGTGAAATGTCATGCTTGTGTCTTAAGATTATTTTCAGGAAACCGTCTACGCCCTTTCCTTTGTTTAACATGGCAACAGAGCGTACTTTCCTTTGTTTAGCTTAGCGACAGACATCTCAATAGACATGTTTACCAACAAAATGATGCCAACGTTCAGAAGGAGCCTCTGCCTGGGAAGAAACAAAGAGTATAATCACCCAGGGTTCAAGATATTCAGAGATGATTATCTTTGTTTTTATTTCTATAAATGCCATCTATAAATTAGAATTGCCTAGTGAACAGGACTTAATTATAGGGCTCTTTTCATTACATTCACATACTTAAACAACTTTTTATTTATCATTAACCAGTGTTTTCACCATGGTAGAAATGCAGAAGGGTGAACTCTATAGTGTAGTCGTTGCTTTGTTCTCAATAAATCGTCAACCTGATAGAAAAACATGCTGTTATTAATGAAAGGTCTTGTGCATTCAATATGTAGCAATTGGTCCATGTTCCTAAAAATTATCTGAGACAATAGGTCTTTGATAACATTTTCTTTTCAGAGAATCTGTTATGTGCTCATGTGACCTATTAGTAGATTGAATCCATTTTGCAAACATCGAGTATGGTGCAATGTCTGGCAGGGCTGCGTGTGGGAAACTTTTAGGTTGCCAAGTAACATATATGTTTTGAATGTTAAATGATTGGAATATGTAATGAGATGTCAGCTTTCTGGAATATCCATAAGGGCAGAAATAAAAGGGTGAATCACTAAATAGAACTAATAGGCAGGTTTATCGAATCGATGCAAATTTTATGCATACAGTATACGCAAAAGACACTATATACACAAAAAGTTGTTCTTGACAACCAGATAGCTTGCATGACATAACAACAGGTAATGTTGGATTACCAGTTTTGTAGTTCGTTGTCAAGAACAGGTTTAAGGAAGACTATATAAACTGCATTTGTTGGCAAGTAATTTACATAAATCTGAATCTACAGATCTATTATTTATCTTTAGAGACAGCATGATAACAATAACCATGATGCGCTAGCACTCATGAGAAAATATTTGGCTCAGCTGTATTTTGATTCATATTCTCTAATTTCAATTAATTAAAGTTCATTGGCATCTCTGTGTGAGTAAACAGTGCTACTAAAAACATTTGAACTCTCTGTTTTATTTTTCATCAAAGAGATAAAAGATTTTGTATTTTAAAAGGAATGTTCTCTCATTGAATGGCAATCAGCAGTGTCCTATCTGATGTGGTTGACTGAATGAGGTGCTTTGAAGCTCAGCAGAGCAATTCCAAGCATTGACAAGAATACCAAGTGATTCTACTTTTCAAGCTCCTTATTCTTTATGTAGATCGAATTGCCTTTGTTGAATCATAAGGTTTTAAGAGAATCTTGGGGGAAAAGATTAGATTGTTGAGTTCCAATATTTGAAAGATCCTTGTGATAAGGCAGAAAGAAGATGATTATTCACATGGATCATGGGACAGTCTTGTTGTAAGCGATGTTCTTCTGGCTCTCTTGATAGATCTGTGAGTTTTCTTGGCCATATCATGCTATCTGTCTCCTCCTTGTGTTCCTGTGTATAATGTTTTCGTATGCAAGTCAATGCGAGTGTCATTCTGTCGCTAGCAATAATGAAACAGGCAGCAGCGAATGGAGTGAAGGCAGATAACATGATAATGCTTTTTTTCTTTAGTCATTTATTACAATTAAGTCTCTGTTGAACGAATAGTTCTTTGCAAAAAATCTGTTTTGTATCTTGTGAACACAATTAAATGCACATTTTATGATGTTATTAACCTTTTAACCAAAATGCACAATGCAAATAAAAACAGTATTTTATTCTTTTAGCCAGGCATTCCTTAATATGAAGCTCTGTACTTATTCAAGAGTTTTTCTATTAGTTTCACTGTAAATTGCACATATTGGACATGATTTTATATGGCAATGATAAAATTAAAACAAGGCTCTGTAGCTATCCGCGTTAACTAGGGGGAAGATCTGAACTAATTTATTTGGCCATCAATATTTTCAGGTTTGCGTCGTTTGTGTAGAAAGAATTAAATTTCTGATTCAACACTTTCAATAGGAAAGTGTGTCAAGCAATCATATAGGCTAATTTATGGCAGAATATTGGCCGTCATCGTCAATAACACTCGACTTTGTTTTTTTAGGATACTAATGTATTTGGCAACCAAATGATCTAATAGCTCGTTTGATAACTAGCATTTTGCATTTTCTTTATTGAAAGAAAAATGCGTCAATTATGAGTTAATTGTCAAATGACATTGTAAAGTTGTGATATGCCATCATGACTGGAGAGGATGTCACAACTGATGACAAATTTTACACTCTCACTATTGTCATTTTTTTCAAATTCCCCATGTATTTTTTGGCAAAAATGTTCACTCTCGTGTGAGCTATATATTAGTTTGAAATTCTAAAATGGAGTTATGTTGGCATTTTGCGAGTAGACTGAACATTATTTTGAGTTTGACACATAGCCTACCATATTTGTAAGCAATCATGGTCAAGTTTCCAAAGACACATTTGATTCTTGTGAACCATGTTTTTAATCGATAGAGATCGCAGGATTATCATCACATGATTTTTTTTTAGTAAGTTACTTTAAAGTTTAATCGATATCAATAATGTAAGTTGGAAAAATGTAAGTTTGATACTTGCTTATCAAGAGAAATACGCAAATAATAAATGATTTTTGTTGGCATGTATGTTGTAATCCCACAAGGTTATCAACATTTTCAATTATAGAATGACCTCAGATTCTCAAATGGAAAGGGAAAACATCCTGATACAGTGTATTTAAAGACAAACACTTCTCAATAACATATCAACACTTTCACTTTGTTATTTTCATACCCAAAATGACACGTGCACCCACTTCAGTCCTGTTATTCCCCTTCAAAATAAAAGGACTACGTTTTGTGGTACCGTATTTATCTTTCTGTTTTCCTGTTTGGGTGTAGTGTGTGAATCCTGATATTATAGCGCTGCCGAGGAACTTCCCATCATTGTTTCAGGGTCCAAATTCTATTTTAAGATATTTTCCTTCATCTGGAAAATTGCCCGAACCAATATCACATAGAACATGAAAGCAGTATTTCGTTCATTCGCACTTCTAACCTGGACAGATATAGTTGAGGACTTCAGTTGAGAAGGATCTTACCTGGATTAATTGTTTGGAGATATTGATTAACTTTTGTCTTTGTTGAATTTATTTGAATGACATAGCTGTGAAAAATGTTGGATACTCACATTAATCCGCTGTTGTTTCGGTTTCTGAGCGATGTCTATGACATGCATTACAGACAAGATATCATGAGGCATATGTGTATCCCAGTGGAGGACGAAGATGAGGTATATAAAGGCTGCCTTTAAAACAAGATGGTTGCTCATTGCAAATTTCAATGGCTATTAAATACTCTGCGAAGAACTGAGAAATGGATGCTTTTTAAGTTGGCTGAAGCATCGCTATGATATAGTTCGGATTGAGAAAAAGTGTAGAATAGTTTATTCAGATTGGCTTTTAAATGTTTCACAGTATTATCACTTTTTTTTAATTCGGCAGTGTTTTTTAATTTCTCAAATTGTATGGTATCTTTTATTATTTTCTGCATTCTCACATCGGGAATTGATTCCAAATATACAGATATTTTCTATCATGTTGATGTATTCCAAAAGGGATTACATTCTTATTGAATTATTGAATTACTATTATGTTGAGGTATCTGATTTTCAAATGAAGGTAGCCATATTTTATGTAACCTCTATATAAATGTCCCTTGGAGATGTTTTTCCTTATAGTATCACTGGACTATTTGTGTATGTTGATTGCATAGGCTTTATCACCTGATGTCTGAAGTATCATGCATAAGAATACCAGTGGATGAGCCTCAACTATATACAGTTGAATTTAATGTTGTTTCAAATCATTTATTCAAACAATTATGTTTACTGACTCCTTTTAATTTTGCAGACATTTTATTTGTTGTTTGTAATCTAATCTATTTGAATTGTATTTATAAGCATGATTCACCTGTTGCATATTTATATCTTATCATATGATGCAAGTTACATTTATCTTCAATGTCTCAATAGACTTTGACCAAATCGTGAATGCTGACTATTTGAACAATAACATTTTATTTTGTAGTGCACTGATTGGTTGAGCCTTTAATTAGTAGTTCTGTATTTTTCTGAATGATGACTTTATACATTAATGTTCCAATAATGAGTCAACAGTTGCATATTTGTATTGTGAATATCCCATCTTATCACTTATCTTTATTGCTTTGGGTTCTACCCTAAGAGTAAATTCTTAATGATGAGTTGTCATTTGCATGTATTGCTTCAAGTGAATCATTCACTTATGAGTGTTCTTTTTTTTTCTCCTTTTGCCCACAGATTGACAGAATCCCTGGTGAACCCCTAGGCATTGAGATCTGCGGTGGTGCGGACACTCCAGAGGGCTGCATCTATGTGAGCGGTGTCTCTCCGAACTCTGCCACGCAACGTATCGGCAGGGTCAGACCTGGAGACCAACTCCTAGACGTCAGCGGTAACTGCATGGTTGGTGTCAACCACTCTAAAGCCATGGATGTCTTGAGGCAGGTGGAGAACAGTACTGTTCATCTTGTGGTTGCTCGCAAGAAACCTGAGACTGGATCGAGCTATGTTGACAGTGAGGATGGAGATGATTTTGTAGAGAATCTCGCAGTGGAATTAGCAAATGCAGACTTTGGTAGCGATGGAGAGCCCATGGGGGCTAGTTCAGACATTGAGTGTAGCGATCTTGGTCCAACATCGCCCGACGGCAGACTTCTCTCGCCCATAGGGTCATCCGATGAGCTAGATGGCGCAGTCTTCTCACGGGTGAAACAATCTACACCACAATCAGAGAACAATAATTCAAACAAAAAGAAGAAGAGATTAGTAAGTCTACAGCAAGGTCTACTCAGTCCGTCATTGAGAAGTCCGACATACTCAGAAGATAGTGGAGAGGGGGAATCATTCCGGTTTAGACCGCATTTCAACCCAAGGTCTAACAGGACCCATCTTAAAGGTAAGCACCATGACAACAATTAAACATTCGCTAATGACCTTTTACACGTCCCTGAAATCGTACTGCTGATAATTAAAAGAGCAGCACTTCCAGATGCGAGTACTTCAAATAGCATTATTACACCCACAATCATAACGTGTGAACTGGATCAGGGTTAATCACGCCATATGTTAGCACTTATGATTTATGCTTTATGAAATAAGAAGAATAGCTCATAAAAATGAAAATATATCCATAAACATGTGGCTTCTATTTTAGGCGGAGAGTTGCTAAGTACCACAGATAGAACACACAGAACACACATCTTGTCAGACCTGAATTTCCCTAAGTTAGAAGTTTGGAGGTTATTCCGTTTAGGAGGAGAATTTCAACTCAGTTTAATCTGAATGTTTCACTCTTTATATAATGTGCAATAAATCCAGTCAGCTTGTGTAAATTTGGATGATTGCTAACTTCAGACATCTACTAGACTGAAGGACAATTTAATAATCTTTCAACCCTAGTTTCTGAGAGCCCGAGGTAGTCCCTAAAATCATGTCATGATAGACCCAATTTACTCAGTTTGAAACATTCACACAGAAATTCTAACATAAATCTTGCAATAGATTAAATTACAAACATTTGAGACAAGAAAGTCTTAAAATCTGGAAATTGACCTTTGCCAGTGTGGACTGTTGTTGTCAAAGTCTTGTCCATCATTGATATTAAGCTTTCAATAATGTACCTCACTTTATCCAAAGAATGCGTGGGAGTGGACGTGTTGCGTCTCGATTTGATCTATTACACATCTGGCAAATTGGGAACTGTGAGGGGAAAATGCATTATTCCGTGTGACATTTCTTTAGCGAAATAACAGGAAGTCTTCCCTCGCATCTTTAGCAGTGTTATATATATGTATACTGAACATTCAAAAGATGCCACAATTCAGTAATGTTTGTTGTGGTGGTTTTTCCCAGTAACAATTTATGATTTTAGACGTCTGAGAGAAAAAAGGAAATTCCACTTTTGTTATTATTTATTCAAGGTTTACTCATCAGGAGTAAGAATTAATTAAATTAGTTTGTAGAAAGATGCTTGTTGATCTGCATGGACAATTATCAAATAATAAACAAGACTGTTGAACTTGTGTCTAAACAGTTTAGTTCTTCATCCTTTGTTTTATTGTCTGATAAAGCCACATCCATTGAAGTGTGGCTTGTAATATTACCTTCATTGTAAGTCAAAATATTTTGCTTATTGCTTATCACTCTAAATCTGAAGACAATGCAATCAGTGTACCATATCTTTTGTTCTGATCACTTATATAAAATAGCAAAAAAATCTGGTTTGCATTGTAATGTATATGTAGATTACTACTTAGAAAAGAAAGTAGAAACAATGTTTTGCTCCTTTTTACAAGTATATCCCCAAAATATGTTACAATCTACAGAAGATATCACTCTTTGGGTGTGTTTGTTCTAACCCCTTATTTTGGATACCACTCACACCCCACACCCACACACCCACACACACAAATGGCTACTTGCTCACTTCTTCTTTGTGCAATGTCATACATATATTGATCCATGCATGTTCTCATTCATTCATAAGCATTTGGGAGTTGAATATGACGTCATCCTCACCAACCAGATGGGGAATTTTACCTTCTACCATTATCAAGTTAACTCCCAACAGATGTGCGGAACTGATGATGTGAACTTGCTTCATGCGTATCATTGTCGTCATCGGGTCCATTCATGTTTCATCTTCATGGCCGCTATCTCTCCAATTTCCCTTTCACATACTTTCATTTTGTATAACTTGTTTTTGTTAACTATGAGAAAAACATGTTTCAGAGGTGCAAACTGTTCGAAAATATGCCTATGGTCAAAATTAAATCGTGAGTAACAGAACAGATGTACAAATGTGAGAGGAAACATGAAAACAATAGCCATTATTCACTTATGATGAAAGTCATGAATTTATATCAAAATTCATCTCGTACATATTCCTGAATGGTTCAAATCTCTTATGATGTGGCTCTTTCTAATAGTCATAGGGATATATGGGAAGATACTGCTGTCTAGCTCTTAACAGTTTATGAAAGAAGAAAAATGGCTTGAAATTTGATAAATTTCAAGGAAATGGCCTCATTTGATAATCGCATATTTCATTCTTTCTACATGTATTGTAACACAAATAATATGGGGACTATTTAGGTCAGCCTGCTGAAATTCAATTTCCTTCTCTATATTGCTCTGTCATAGCATTTTCCCCTTAGAATCACTTGTCAGATATTGGTTATTTGCCGTTACGGAATCCAATATGGATTTTGGGGGAATTTTCTGAATATTTATATTCTGCTGTTACCAGGATCGTTTAGTTTATTTGTAAGCCTGTCTTTTAAGCTCAATCAAATTCTTGCATTTCTTTAATATGGCAAATTAACTCCAAGTTGAAAGCTTTAAAATGATGAACACCTGTGCGTGTTTAAAATATTCCAAGGCACTGACTTTACCAGTCAATTTTTTTAAATTTCTGCCATAAATTAAAACTGACATCCCTGCTTCATCAGATGATTGATGGACTTCACCTTCTTTCATTCAGATTTGTGATTTGAGAGAGGAATATAGTGCCTTCATGATATGAATTCAGATGTTTATTATGATTGTGAATCTGCCTCTCTGACCCATCTAGTCATGCGCTATCATGCATGAACCCAGCATAGCATCAATATTTTTGTGATATACTGCTCCACCTTGCTGTCAGTGTACTTGGATTTTACTGTACCGGTAGATTCCCTTCTTGGTTTGCCATATTTTGTCTACAGCAATGTCAATTGTTTGATAGCAATGTTTTCTCTTACAATAATAAGAGAAATATAATATATAATAATAATGATATTTTTTTATACAGCGCTTATCACTCGCTCAGGGAAAGTCCCTAAGCTCTTAGAAAGAAGGATGACTAGAGAAAAAGAAATACTAATGTTTTTGCCTTATACATTGATAATGGAATAAGTTTATAAGGTAATAAGAATAAGGAAAATGGTTATTTTCTTTATGTTATATCTTTAGCTGATTGTGTAGTTCAAAGATGTTTTATGTTGATGGTTTCTGCCTGAAACAAAAGTTATTTTAGAGGTAGTGCTGAGTCCTTAAAGTTAATTTTCTTGCATTTACTCGCAGATTAATAATTGCTATTTCACAGAAATATCCTGGTCTTGATCAAATGTTCTTTACACTGTATATCAGTTTAACAATTAGCAAACATCATATTCTCAAATTCACATTCCCTGAAAGATGCCCAGTATCTTATTTTCGATGTTGTTCCTTTACCCTTTTCATTTAAAAGTTCCTATTCAGGATGAATAAGGAAAAAAATGTAATACATCTTCATGAGTTTACTTTTAATTGCAAGTCATATGACAATATCTACTGGGAGATTGCAACAGTGTTTTGTTTTGAACACAACTCAAAATTGTTTTCTCAAACAGCGACTCTTATGCAAAGTCCAAAGTCACTAAAACTTCGAGTATATGAGTAAGGCATATCAAATTATTACGCTCTATTATTTGCAGAACATGAAAATGATTAGCACTTAATATTTACACAGCATAATTTTCCCTATAGAATGATGTTAAATTATGTTTGATTTCTATATTTGATTGCCATAAACCTTAGACCTAAGCAATTCTGTCTAGTAATTAAAGCTCAAGCTCCTTGCTTGACAATCATCAGATCTTTCTTGAACGGTTGTACTATTTATGTATGCAAACTTTGTATAGAGGATTAAACCTGATTTTATTTTTAGAAGACTTCCTGTCATGGATTAAGACATAACACACTTGTCAATTACTGCTATCACAGCATGTGATTAGTGTCGTCATCAGCTAACCAAAATATGATCACTCTTGAGTAACGAGGATTACTCGTGCATAGCGCAGACAAAATTGACGTCATACCGTTTGGTAGACGGCAAGGCGAAATCTCTAGAAAATGAGCATTATAATGAGAAGGTTACTGACTGATCCTTGTAGATGACACAAATTTCATGGTTGATGCTACAGCAAGAAATCTGTCAATGATTATGATGTGAACCTTGAAGCTGTGTCGTCATAGTTTTGGCTATGAAGCCAGATATGAATTATTTTGTGCCCATTACCCTCATGTGTGCTGTGAATAAATAATAGAGAATCTATTGTGTTATCAAATTTTTAGAAACAAAACAAACGAAAAACAAACAAAAATCTTAATCATTATTTTATTTGTTTACAACTTGGAAGCATGGTGACCCACTTTTCAACAGCCTCCCTCCCCCCCCCCCCCCCCCTAAAAAAAAGAGAGAAAAATCTGCTATCAATGCATGTGTACTGACAAGAAATGAATTTTTTTCAATCCATTTCTAAAGTGTTTTTCCATCGTTGTGTTAAGCACGATAATTATCACCAAGTTTTAGGAAGCTTCAATCTTTTCTCCAAATGCCATGATCACGTTTCCACCTTTATCAGCTTCCTTTCTTTCTTGTATTTTGGCTTGATTTAGGAAGTTGTTTGAAACCGCTCAGTTTAGTGTGGAAAAGCGTTTGTGTTTGTCTTTAAATAACTTCCGAGGGGAAACCAATGTGGGATTGCAGATAACCACAATTATTCTGTTATTCATTCTTTGTAACTGTGAAGTTTAATATCAATCAGATCATTGACCATTCTGAATAGTTTACAATCAAAACCATTTGTTTTCATGAATAGATTAGGAAAGACATACTAGGCTTATTCGATTTAATTACATTGTTATGTTTTGCCAATTCTTTCCTGTGAATTTGTATTTCAAAGTAGGGAATGTGCAACAAAACAAACTTGAGGAAATCATCAAAGATAATTTGATTTAAATTTGAATTCTATTTTTAATTTTAATTCACTAATATTTACTGCCTCTGACCATGCAAATAAACAAACAGACAAGCATTTCACAGAAGTCAAAAGATGGAAAAACCTCTCCACCATGTTGAATGCATGTCATAATGTGTACAAGAGAGGCTTCCTGCGTCATAATTGCCTCTAATCAAATGATTATTCTCTGCTAATTTGTGCGAGTATCTGTTCTCAGGAAAGACATATTTAAACTCCTCATAGGCATGTTGGTCATTTTCATGATAGGGAAAGGTTGTATTTCATTTACATACCTATTGTCTGGTCAATTACATTCTGCAAATGACTTGATGAAGACAAATTATATTCCTCTCTACCTCCTATGGCCAATAGCAATTTATAGTTAGTTTACTATGCACAGGTTGTTTATATCATTTTACTGTGGCCATAATTTATTGTTACAATTATAATTCTTTACTTTAAATGACCTATATATCTATCGTGAGGAAATAGACTTATTTGCGTCAAAGATGTTTTTTTCCTGTGCAATCCCCTCTGCTTTGGGTAATGTATTTTGTTGGTTTGTTTTATTGCCTTTAGTAGATAGTGACTGAAATTGCTTGACCGGAACAAGTATTTTCACTGGATTTGAACGAGTGTGTTGAGTGCCCTATATAGCCCATATTATAGAACGTAAGGAAGTACTTATTTGCACATATCAGTTAACTTTATTTCCCCTGTGAGCAGTATGTGTATGTTTGAATCAATTGGGAAAAAAAGTTAAAAACATTTTTTAAAGTAAAATGTGGATCAATTTTATTAATGGATATAACTTTAGCAATTTTACTTTTACAGTCTTTGCATATGGAGAATATAGTTGTTATTTTTTTCCTTTTTCTAAGTTCAATGTGTGAATATAGTATGTTACATTTGTCATCAATGATAAAGAAGAGACGGTGAAGAAAGGTAAATAAAGGTGTGTGCCACACTCTTCTTATAACATGGAATTTAAACATAAGTAACATTGAAGCATTTACCCCCTCCCCTGCTTTCGTCACCTTTTCTAGTATTATCAAACTGGAACAGTCATTTCATTTATAGGCCATCCCAAATTTCAAATGACCAAATAAGGATACAAAGATGTATTTATCTCAAAGTAAGTCCTTGAGTTGAATCTCTGCTTATGATAAATAAAGAATACCTTCTAAGATGTGATGATGACATAAGAATGAGATAAAATAAAGTATTGACATGAATAGAGATAAGGACATTTATAACTGTGCACCAGACTAAAGATAAGCTCCTGGCTGTAGCTGTGTGTATGAGTATGAGTGAGACACACACAGGAACTTTGTAATCATTGATAAAAGATTGCGCTCTGCGAGTGAATAAAAGAGAATAGGCACAGTGGCTTGGGGTTATTAGTGCATTCGTCAGAGCAAAGGGCTCTGCAAACGCAGCGTACAGTTTCTTTTTCACTGCATCTCGCAACCAACTGAGAGGTAGAAATTTGAAGGTTGTGTTGATAATTGTGGCTTGGATTTTACTTGGAAAGAGGGGGAACTTTATGAGTTTTGGAAGTTGTTATAAAAAGTCTTTGGGGTATACGTCTTGGCACAACAGGATATTATTATTATCTGCTAGCATATAAATTGGTCACCGTATTTTGGATTTTCTTCATTTCTTGATCTCAACTTTGAAAGTCAATGAACGGAAACTTTCCAAGGACAAGAGAGCTACGGTTACAAGTCTATCGTACGTCCAGAAAAGTCTTTGTGTACAAAGCCAATGAGCATCGCCTTATTTGTGAACTTGTGTGATACCAGAAACCTTGCAGAGAGAAGTTGTTTTACTCTCTTAGAGTCATTGAACTACTCCTATTTTGAAAGCAGTCTGATTATATATTAACCTTTCCTATCTTGGCATCACTGGAGATAAAACTAGTTGTTATATTTTGGATGCATATTATTGAGGTGATTTTCTTGGAGTGAATTGCCTTGGAACAGAGAAGCAAGATGCAGACATTACCTTCTATACAAGCTTGTGACTGGTGGAATGACTTGGGTTTCTATTGTAAGCTTTCATTTATATTTCATTTTTTGTGTAAAAGTTTTTTTCAAATTCCACAGAAATTTACAAACAAACAATTTTTAAAAAACTTTTTCATTAAAATGATTATGTTTCTAGGTGGAAAGGGCATAATTAACCTCTTTTGTTTGTAATTGCAGCTACTTTAATGCTTGACATATTAATATATCCATCTAGCAAAGTTTTTTCTCACCATAAAAAAAAACTCAATATCTAAAATATCATGCTTAACATGAATATTGTGAATCCTGTTTAGGGTCAAATCCAACAATTTTCCCCACTTTAATTCAAGCAAAACAAATATTTATTTCATTTAGTACCAGGAAATAGATAATGTAGTGATATTAGAAAATGAGTGTCATCAAATTAATTTTTTCCCTGATAAATTGTGTTCAAACAGAATATATATTGAATTGTATTTCTACAAGAAATAACCAATTGAAGACACTGCAGAACATCATGAAATAATGAGATGCTTAAAAATTGGTTGGTTCCAGGCTATATATTGCCTATAGTAGCAAATCATTATTTTTCTCTTTTTTTTTATGGGGGGGGGGGCGGTGTTTGGGCTCATGGAGTCTATTTGCGCTGCACTTTTTTTTTTTTTTTTTTTACAATTCGTACTACCCGTCTCCAAGTTCACTCACTTAACAAAATAATCAAACGTGCCAAATATAGACATCAGGAGAACAATAGTTCTGTATATTTTGCATCCTGTATTCTTTATATTTTGCATCCTGTTTTCTTTATATTTTAATCCTGTTGAAACTGATGTTTGTGCTCCGGGATATATGATATATGATATTTTCTGCATTCAGACCTGAGAGAGAAGTTGACCCCATTTGCATGCACAAAAGATTTTCAGTTACTGCAATCAAAATAAATTGAATGTGGTCAAATTGCAAGCTTGTGTTGCAAGGCATATGGGGCTCTCCCACTCTGTGGCACTGCAATTCATTTTTGTTTTTGTTTTTATTACTTTTACTTTTAATACTAAGTGTAAAATCAGTGCATATATTGAACCTTTTGACTAAAGTGATTTAAGTTATGATACATGATTGTGGTTATTGTTTTAAATTCAGGATGGACAAGTATTTTTTAATTCAATGTAAATTCTGATAAATTTGAAGGAAGTAAAGCGATTTTTATAGCTCTTGGTGACTCAAATGTATTAGTGTTCAAGATTGCATGCATCATTCATTTCCAAACAAGGTTGGAAAAGGGTTCCTTTTTACTACTTTTGAATAAAATTCTTAGAATATGAGCAATTTGTCTCATAATGGATGATTCAAATGATTTGTCGTAATATCAAAGACCAAAGGTTTGTTGTGAATCTCATTGAATGGGCCCATGAGTCACGTAGGAATGACACATACAATGTTGTGGAGGGGGGTAGTTCATATGTAGATACAATGCCAACAATATGAAACCTAGGGATTGTGGGTATATAGCTTGGGGCCTCCCTCATTTTCATGTACACTTTGAGTCAGCAGCCGCTAGATGTGTCATCTTGGCTAGCGCAATTGTCTTTAATGTTGATGTGTGATGCAATCCAAAACAAACAATCGTGCCAAGGAGATTGCTTACGACCATGGCATTTGCTTGGTAGAATTTATAGCGTTGGATAAAATGTCAAAGCACTTTTATGGTTTTTTATGGAGATACTGAACAGTAGTTAGGGGTAACAAGAGGGGAATATGAAAAAAAGATGTTACGTTATGTGATTTATTTAGGGTGTGTGTGGTTAATAGATGCAGGTGGGAATATAAAAAATGACAGGGACTTCCGTAAACAAATGTCAAGGATTTCTGGGTATTGGGGATGTTACAGTTGATCAAGGAAATTCACAGAGACGTGTTGAATTTGGAGCCAAATTAAAAGTTCACCAAAGTGACGTCACCCATATGTGTTCCTAGTCTCCTATGAAAGCAGGGAAACCTGCTTGTAAAGAGTATTTGTTTTTTAGGTTTTGAGCTACTTATGTACTTTTTCTTACACTAGACATTCTCATACATCATTTCACATATCAGTATTGTCTCAAAACAAGAAGAACAATTAGCATTTTGGAACATTCTTTCATTCTACTTCATTACACCATCTCCTTACACAATTCCAAACAGATATATTCAACCAAATTATCATGATCATTATTTATGCTTTTACAGGAAAGATATTGATTTATTATCTTTCCTTTCTCTCCATTTATTCTCAATGTATTCTACTGGTCAAAAGATCATCACTCTTTACATGTAGTGAAAAACTTTTTTATGTTCCATGTTCTTTCTTTGCAGATGAAGCTGATTATTTTCATAAAATACATTCTTACAAGAAAGATAAGAATAAATTCTTATCTTCCCTCTTATCATCACTCATCACTCATCACATCATTCTTATCATCACTCTTTACATGTAATTAAAGACTGTTTTCTTTCTATTTCCACTTGTTTCTCTGCAGACGATACCAAGCCTAGCTTCCAGCAGCGTGGTCTCCTGGAGCGCTCTTTCTCCGAGAGCTCCAACTCCACCATCCTCCTCTCGACAGGAGAGCTGGAGAAGCTCATTGAGGAGGCCAACCAATCCCTGGATGAGGCTGATGATAGCGACATCGCCGTCATCGTGCTGCACAAAGATGATGACAACCAAGGATTGGGTCTGACTGTGGCTGGGGGCATCGATCAGGAGGTCAAAGAAGTCACTGTAAGTCATAGCTATCTAGTTTAGGTGCATGATTACATATTTTAAAACCAAAGGGACTGGCATTATAACATGAGGCTATTATAAATTGATTAAGGCTAAGATGAGAAATAAAGAATGCAAATTTAATTAATAGGGGATATTATATGTATTATGCATATGAAAGTTTCTTTGTGAGATTGAGTACTCTTATAAGAATGATAATAGTAATGATTATAATATTCAGTTCTTATATAGGCCAGTACATTGCGAATATTTGAAATTTATTTTGTGCCACCTCCTAGTGGGAGTGACCATGCTTTGAGGGAGAGTATAGAAGCCCTTTGAACTGACGTTGTGAGAAGATGCTCTGCAAACAAAGTCCTATCCATACATGCTTATATGTTGGATCAGTACTTTGAGCTAATGCCTTAAAATCATGAATGTTTTGAGTTCCAAAATATTAAAAGACATTAAATAAAACATTGCTTTGCTGCTAAAGGACGAGCTTGATTCAGTGTCCAACAATTCAAATCACAATTGCTGCTCAATGACTTCTGTTACCAAAATTCATTGGATAAAAAGAATGTCAACTGCGGATTTAGTTGTAAATGACAGTTTTGTGGGAACATTTATTTTAACCTCTATGACTGTCCTTGTTTGACAGGTTCACAAAGTGATACCCAGTGGCCTTGCTGACCGAGATGGGAGGATACAGCGAGGTGACCGTCTGATATCGGTCAATGGGCGGGTCTTGAAGGATGTCAGTCATAACCAAGCCCTGGGCCTGCTCAAGACTAAGAGGAGAGATGTGGTCCTAGTGGTAGCCAGGCCTCTGGAGCTTGAGGAAACAGGTGAGAAGCGTCACAGTATACAGTATTACCCATGGATATTAAAGATAACATATTTGCCAATCTATACAGAATCCATACCTGTTCTCTTGGGAAAGGCCATATCAATATCTTTAGATGTCATTAATTTCAGATCTAAGTACCATTGTCTGTACACTAATCTCCCTCATAGTATTTTCATCACCCACTAACATTAATCAGAGATTAAGTTGAGGAATCCCCAAGTGTTCACTTGTATATTATTGTTCATCGAAGGGGAATCAGTTAGAAAACTTCTTTATAATGTGAATGACAGTGAATAATATTGCAAGTTCAGTTGAGAAAATATCTTGTTTTGGAGCATTGTACTTGATAATCATGACCATTTATCGTGCAATTTGGATTTTTTTTTACAGAGGAAGAAGGAGAGACGGAAGATATTGAGATGGCCAAAGGACCAGCTGGGCTCGGCTTTAGCGTCGAGGGTGGACGGGGCTCACCTAAGGGAGACCAACCAATCACAGTCAAGAAGATCTTCACAGGGGGTGTGGCAGACAGGAGCGGATTGTTGCATGTAGGGGACGAAATTGTTGAGGTGAATGGGAGAAGACTTTCGAACTTGACGCACTTTGAGGCGTGGACATTCCTAAAAGCAGTCCCCTCAGGGATGGTGAAATTAAAAATTAAAAAGCCATCAAAGAAAGTAGAAGAGGAGGACGGTGGAGTGAAGGAGGAGGTGTTGGGAAGAATAGAATGAAAGACATTCTGATTGGACGGTTTCTTGAAGAATAGGCAAGAGTTGTCTTTGATTGACAGCTGCCGTGATGAGTCAGCCACATGTGCCATTACATTGCCATGTACAGCCCCGTTTGCGGTAAAGCTATTGAGAGCAGGAGCCAAAACGCTTGGCAAGAGATCTTCATCCTACATGCAGCTTTGTGGTCACTTTGCATCCATGGGTGTTTATACATCATTTTGCCCATGCTTGAAAAGTTATGGTCATCCTCGAACTGTTTTCAATATGTTGGTGAATAGATGGAGTCTTGAAGAATGCCGAGACTTGCATTTAGATTAGATTTGCTCTTTTACTGTGTAGAAAGCAAAAATGATAAAGTGAATCCTTTCTTGAAGGGATCTGGAAAAAGACCGAGCTAAAAGTGTAAGGAGGCACAAGGCTCACAATATAGAAGATGAGAAAAGACGTGGCGCGCTGAGAAGCCAGGTAGATGAGATCCTTGGTGAAAGGCCACAATCAATCTAATTGATTAGAATGATCAAATAGAGGAGAAACTCTACTAAGATTTATTTATTTTTCATTTCAACCAGATGAGGCTGAGTTATCCTAAATGGTCATATCAATACAGGGAGTAAATAGTTTCCAAATGGTTGTTGTAAATGATTGTTCTGATTTATTTTTGGAGCAGGATTGCAAACCAAATCAGAAGCACTAGAGCACGTTTGTATCTATCAAAGCCAAAATTATTCTCTATGGGAATTATATTTTGCATTGAAGAAGTGTCAAATTTTCATATTTTTAAATAATGTATTGTCTTTGAAGTGAAACAAGCAATCAAGCGTCATAGTTCGTATGAAATGAAGTATGTGTTAACGGTTTCTTAACATCCATTGGTTGGAAGCAGAATACAATTTTTTCATGCCTCCGCCATTGTAAGGTAGCGCTGGATGCATTATTTGTAGAGAGCTGTAGAAAGCAAGAGCTAATTGGATTTACGAAAATATGGGTTTGTAATGATCTATTACAGGAAATAGGTCTGTAAAGACAATGAGCTCTACCAAGTTTCCATAATGCCAACAGGTGTTCCATTAATAAAGTCTATTGGAATTGCAGATTTCATTCATTAACAGATGGCTATGAACAAATGAAACAACTGACAGAAAGAAATATGAGCAAAAAATCTTGTACATGTATGCTTTGAAAAAGATAACAACCCATTGATTTCAGAGTGTCAGTTTAAGAACTACATTAGTCAAAGTAATTGCGTTTTTACTGGAACAAAGTGACTGTACTAGATTACTTTGTACAGCACACTTGACTCCTTCACACTGTACTGAGTAAACATTGAAGTAGGCTGAAGGGACAACATGTACTTGTACTTTGCTCTAATTAAGTGGCATTAGTGTGAAATGTTTTCACTCTTTTCATTTATTACAACAATGCTATGCCGGAACAAAATATTGAATCATAGAATGGCTAAACGGCTATTGAAGCGCCCAGCTGTTTCCAAACGGTACCATAGTTGGCTGCACACTGCGAGGGCGGTAATCAATCGTGGGTTGTCTTAACGAGATGCACAGGTTGAATTCAGTAGACCAAATCGGCAAGTCTTTGAGTGGGTGGACATCATGACAGAAATGACGAATTTCTAATTGATATATTTAGAGGATATCACAGGAAGGATGATGGTGCCAGACATGTTAATTTAATCATATTTCTCTCTCTCTCGTAATAAGAGAATGAAATAGTAATTGATATTGTGTGCCAAATTTAGATCAAATTCAATAACATCACATTAATCAGTAATAACCATTTCTGACATTTACCTTCCAAAATAAACCGCTCGCTCAAATGTAAACTTTAAATGACGCAAGGGTAGTTTATTATTTTCTTTGGTAATTCAACTTCAAACCTCCTATTTGTTATGGGAGTTACTTGTATTTCTATTTCATATTTTGATATTTTGCCCAGAGGTTTTTGGCTGTAAAATTTGGCAAATTATATTATCATAAATGTACTAGATGAATATCCATTGATAAGATCACAAGGTATCATGTCACAATGATTGATAATGAAAGGTGCGTATGTAATTAATTGATTGTTTAATCTGGACCCAATCCAATGATTAATTGGAAAGGACTACATGTATGTATGTATGTATGTATGTATATTAGATTCTGTTTGTTTATTGTATAGATTGACTTTCATGTACATGTAGCATTCAGTTGTACAGTGTATAGATAACAATATATATAGTAATATATGGAGTGAGAGTATGTATAAATTGTTTCAATGTTCCATATAGATATAGCAAGTTTAATTGCTGTGATCTGTTATGTATATTGTATGTTTACTTTGATGGGATAAAAATCTAGATATATTTGTTGTGTGCCTTTTATTTCATTGCATGAATGTTGAAGTGAATGTCTAGAATATCTAAATTCATTATATCATTATACTTTAGACAAGCCATGTTTCCTAGAAACATGGTGGCATGGAACGGAATTGACCGACTGGAATCAATGGGTTCTAGTCTCCATTTCAGACCAATGCCTTTGATTTATCGAATTATACAAAACAATTTTGAACAGCGTTTCAAAGTAGTTCAGTGTATGTTAGGTGCTTTGTTTTATTACTAAGATATAGTTTTGTTTTTGTAGGGCAACTTAATAGTACATGTACATAATATGTTTACTGAGAAAAGTGCAATATAATTTAGTGAATATCATTGATATCAAATGTGTTTTTGCTGCTCTAAACCATGTTCATTTACCTCCAAGTATTATATTCAAGTAATGTCTAATTTTCCTACAATCATATTAACTAAGCATAAATTGTGAAAACCATCACTTATTAAGCTATTTCTCTTTGTTGTGCTACTACATGTAGACGTTTTGTTTATTTATTCATTTTGTACATCTAGAAATTTGATCATTAGCATGTCCATCAGTTCATCACAAGATCTAACCAAAATTATGATGGGTCATTTTATGACAATAATAATGGACAGGGAAAATCTATGATTATAAGCAATAAACATTCTTTCTGTACATCATATGCAGTGAATTGCACAGATAGTTTTCAAAATTACATGACACATGTTTTTTCTTTCTTATATATAAATACAAAACAATATTTCTGAAATAATGTAACATCGTACACTGTTAAAAGAGTTGAGCTTGTTTGATATTCATCTCTACCAACTCACAGAATTGAAACTCAGAAAAGTATGGGTATTTTCATTATTTAGCAGGCACAATTCTGTTTCAACTCTGTTATTTTTTTTTTATCATACATCCATTTTTGTATTTTAGTTAAAAAGTACATCCCAGTGAGATTATCTTCTTTAGTTGATTAGATTTGTAAATGTTGTACAACTAAATGGTTTCAAAGCTCTGTACAATATTCAAATTGAAATGATTAATATTTTGGTGTGGATATAATTTGATTCAAATACTCAAGTTTGCTTCATGATTTTATGTCATTTATATAAATTTCTTTTCTATTTTGATTCATTTAAATTTATAGGCCGAATTATATTCTTGTATTCTGAATGTACCATTCTGGTTTTGTGTAACCTCGCCAAATTTCATCATACATATATTTAAGTTTGCTTATACATGTATGAGATGTACATGTATATCGTAACAAGTCTATGCTGAAACATGGTTCTTGCATTTTGTTTCCTGCATGTTGAAGTTAATATTTAGGTTGTCTTCCATGTGAACTGCCAATGTAGCATTTAAAATTATATTAAAGTGTCAGAAGTGATTTTTAACACTTTGTTTTTCTTTGATCAACTCTTGTGTATTGTGTGACAAAACTACAACAATCAATTATTCTGTAAAATATTTCACATTTTTGTACAGTTGAAATGCTCCTATCCCAAGGAATTTGAGAAAATAAAACCTATTTATCCGAATATTGGTCTCTTTGGTCTTCATTATAGCTAGTCATGCTTTTGTAAGTTTATAATGTGCAGGAGTCGATTGTAAGATTTTGAAGGCCTTTGCAACCGACGAAGTCTCACCAACTTTACATGCAACAGACAACACAAAACATTGTGCAATTCTGAAACTACATATACAAAGATAATTTTCTTTCATTATACTAGTAATCTTTTGTCCTTCTGTTGATGGAGGTACAGTAAAACCTGTCTATAGTGGCCACCCCAAGGGAAACAGAAAAAGTGGCCACTGTAGACAAGTGGCCTCTCTAGACAGGTTCTTTAACATGCATTTTCACCTGGAGGGAATCAATTTAAGTGGCCAATATAGACAGGTAGTCACAATAGACAGTGTCCACTATAGGTTTGACTATTTAGCTTCATATGAGGCAGAATAGGATCCTATATGCAGATTGCTCTGTACGAGGATGATAGTGTATGATAGGAGGTACATCACAACTAACTAAACTGTAGCAAGAAAATTGCCCTCAAATCCATAGATTTTGATATCCATAATTAAGACAATGGGCTACATTCTTATGCTCGGTTGGCAGGTAAAACGGTAAATGTGATGTGCAGTTGATGTACAGAAATACTGCTTTTCTAAAAATATAAGGTGAGCATTAAGCAATGGCCCATGTTCCGATGGCAGGTTTTAACTTAACCCGGGACTAAGCCATTGCTCTTTAAGCCATTGCTCTTTAGACTGGGGTTGTATTCATAAAGCTGTTCATAGATCTACGGAAGACTGTACGAACGACTGGTGAACCTTTCTACGATTCAGCAATAGGAGTCATCATTTGAGTGTGAGAAAGGATCAGACGTTCATACAGTTATGCGTATATCTATGCACAGCTTTATTAAACACAATCCCTGATCTATTCAAAAGATATTGCCATGTTTCAAAAATTCTTTCTGAAATTAAGAGGACTAGAGAAGGTGCTATAAGTCATATCTTGGTGAAATATCACTCTGGGGCCAGTAACATCATAAAGATACATGTAATATCTCTATGGTACATGTTTTGCCACAGACTTACAATTAATATTTACCCTAAGTTTAATTACATCTTTTATGTAACAGGTGAGGCCCCACGTCTTCCAACCCTAAGTGGTACAAATATCAAGCAAAGCAATAAATATATATATATTTATATCTCATTTATGAATATTCATGAGCTATCAAGCTATATGATTGGTCGATGGGGGCAAACATGCTTTCATATATTTCAACTAGTAAACAAGCCACCAAAACCAATTCGGTATATTTTTCAATGTACTCAACTGCGGTAGAAATGCACAACTGCGCATGCGCAGAACGCGTGAAGCGGTCCGCAAAAATGTAAACAAATATGGCGACGTACACGAAGGAGTTTGCTGTCGGCCAGCTTTTGTTCAACTCATCTGTAATCGTTAATCCTGTGAAATCGGTTTGAATGGATAAAATTAGATTGGTCACAAAAATGTCCTACTCTATATAAGAATAAGTACTGTAATCCAGGAGAAAAATGTTGTTTCATAATCAGCTAGAATTTTAGAAGACGTGGTGTACTGTGCCTGTGGCAGTGCAGTACTGTGCCGTGACTGACCTGTGAAATCGGTTTGAATGGATAAAATTAGATTGGTCACAAAAATGTCCTACTCTATATAAGAATAAGTACTGTAATCCAGGAGAAAAATGTTGTTTCATAATCAGCTAGAATTTTAGAAGACGTGGTGTACTGTGCCTGTGGCAGTGCAGTACTGTGCCGTGACTGACCTGTGAAATCGGTTTGAATGGATAAAATTAGATTGGTCACAAAAATGTCCTACTCTATATAAGAATAAGTACTGTAATCCAGGAGAAAAATGTTGTTTCATAATCAGCTAGAATTTTAGAAGACGTGGTGTACTGTGCCTGTGGCAGTGCAGTACTGTGCCGTGACTGAGTGGGTACCGACTGAGTGTGACAGTGAACGACTGTGTCTGAGTACGGTTGAGCCGAGTATCTGAGTAAGTTTCACGTTTTACCTCTTATTTTTTTAAGAGATATAAATCAAATATCCCGAACAGTTACTTCGAAAGTATATTGGAATTATAATTCTTCGGATGGGCTCGCAAAGAAAACTATTTTTCCTCTGGGGCTTCGCCCCTCGGAGAATTAGTCTTGCTAGCCCATCCTCAGAAATATAATTCCAATAAACTTTCTCAGAGCTCGGGATATTTGAATAATATATATCACTTATATTGCAATGTCATAAATCTTGAGTGATATAAACAAATTAAGAGATTGCTTTTACAGTAGAGGTTCATAATCATAGCAATAAATGAGGACAAAAAATCATGTTTGCTTTTGATGATATTCAGATTAAAATTGAAAACATCAGTTAGTTAGACTTTACAAGATTCACCTCCCCTCTACAATCACTGTCAGAGTCTGCTTGACATGTAATTACTTATAGACATTATTTTGATAACATTTTAGTGGTACTCATACCCACTGTTCATATACATTTTTCATTCAATCAGTACAATAGTTGCATGCAAACATATGCTGCCTTGGATCAGGATAACTGTTACAATCAAGATAGATTTGGAATAATTGATGCCATTCTTGAACCCTCAGGTATACATTCATGTGCAAAAGACTGTTGTCTGAAAATAATCCTGAAATTTTCTAAGATAGAAGATGAACAACTGAATGAAGCCACTTCAATGAATGCTAAAAACCCACCCTACTAGAAAATAGAAAATATGGGGCTGCTGGTATATGAGATAAACTTCTTGAAATAACCCAAATGCAAGTAGCTTGCATGTTATCAAACAAACTGCAATCATTCTCACACGTTTGTTGCATGATTTCTCTATTTCCACTAAATATACTGAGAAATTAGTCCATAGTAAATTGAAGGAAAAAAAGAGTGGTATCTAACCTTTTTTTGTAGCAGTAGTAGTGGATAAGTTTACCAAAAGAAACCATTGTAGTCAGGATTATCATTCAGACAACAAAGTGCTTCAAATTTGACAATTTTGGCCTCACTCAAAAACATCATCCTAAATTATCACAATGTATACCAATCAGGACATACATGCATGTCCCTTCAAGGCTTTTGAGCTATATTTCTCTTTGGAACCTTTTCTCATCATGCTTTAATTATCCATTCTTGCTCTCACAAGAATATCATTTTTCTACCCTCTTTCCAATACTACAAACATGTGGATTACACGCTACACAAGAAAATATGATTATATGTCTATCAGTGCCAAAGTGTACACCATGGCCGATAAAAAAAATTGTTTTGAATACCTGACCACAAGTCCATTGGAAGAAGGACTAATGGTAACTCTACATTGTATATTCCTGAAACATGCATTTTTTAATGTATAAATACAAATGCATGTACAAGCTACATTTACCTGAAAAAGCAAGTTAAATTTGAAAGCAGAGGTTTTTTTCTGTTTTAGATTTAGCAAAATCTTTTCAAATGGACTTGGGTGCCTCTTCCAATGATTCAAACTTTTCTCAAACCAGCAGTTCAGTTATCTACATACGGGAGGGATTTTGAAGAAGCTTTAAAACATATTTTCAATATCAAATATAGAAATAATTATCCACCAGCAGGGAAAGAAGCTACTTCAGAAGAGGTCAAAATAATACATGGAGGATAAAAACAGCATTACACATAAATTCATATTGATCAATCATATGGTATCAACACTCATTATTAGCTGAATTAGGCACAGATTATGACATTGAATCAATCTAAAACAAAATAAATAGGTACCTATGTACAGAAACTCTTCTGGTAAATTGTTTGAAAAAAATCAAATGCCTACAAAATGGTACTTTTTCTGTACACGCTATACACCTACATAAAATAAGTATTGATATCCTTGACATGTGATTGCAAGTATGAATTGTATTACATGTGTACTAATACATGTTCATATGTAGCTCAATAAATTCAGTTTGATATTTTTATAACAATCACACATGCTACATGTACACGGTCAATCAAATTGACATTTCATATGAAATGTAAACATATAATGAAATTCGAGTTAAACAAATGCTCTGGAGTTTAGACATAAAGCTGTTCATAGAGATATGCATGACTTTACGAACGACTTGTGACCCTTTCCTACACTTAACAATAATCCTTGGCACTGAATCGTGCCTGAAAAAAGGGTCATTAGTTGTTCGTACAGTTGTACGTAAATCTAGCACATGTTTATGATACACAACATTGCTGAATTTTATTTTGAATCACATTTCCACAAGCAGTCTCTGGTGAACAGTTTTAGGAAAAAAAACATACTTTGACTACTTCAACAATACATAGTTGGCTAAATATGAATTCACCTCAAGAGGGCAGCAGGGCACTCAAGATTTATTTCGATACTGTTTCTTCATTCACAATAATATAGAGATGTCACTCTGATGATGACAATTTCCTACAAAATTATACAGTCACCATCAAAGATTTCTGAAAAAAAATAAAGTAATGTCCTGCAAAGCGGTGTCTGTGCACATAGGAAAAATCTATAAATAGAGGTTTTCACTCTGACGATGCAGTTGTTCAAGGTTGACTGAATACACTGTAAAGTATTTTAACCCTTTTATTGAAGCTGACTAAGGTAAACATTTTGCTGTTATAAAGAACCATCTGTTGCATTTTTACTATTTTGATAATTATTAATTCTCGTATGGATCACAATGTGTTATGTTAATCACAGGCTGTTTTCATTTTATCTTTTACCTTCTGATTTTAACAAATTTCAGCCATTGATGCCTTTAAGATTCAAAAGTGAAAGACTAATTTTTCATTTTATTCAACCATAATTTATATTCATATTTATATTTGGACTCTGGAACTTGTGGAAGAATTTGTGGTTATAAGCTCAACAAACTACATTCATGCTTACATGTATAACCTGTATAAAGCAGAGGAACTCCACATATCATCACCAAAACCAAAAAGCTATAAATCTATTGAGCTACAAGTAAATATACACATACAAAGAATTATAATAGCAAATTTGCCAAGAAATATGATATTCAAATGGTCAAGCTTATTCTTAATGCCGCCTACCTCCAATTGGTTCATCTACAAATAAAAAATAAAGAAAAGAAAAGGATGGGGATACCGTTGCCTTAAAATTGTTTCGATAACGTTTCTGTGGAGATAAATATACCTTGTATAAAGTGTCAATATCTAAGATGCGCAAGCACAAGTCATCCAGAGTTAATGCGTAAATGTATATTCAGGTAACCTTCATTGAGCTAGTGAGAGGAATGGTCAGACTTGCCCTTGGAATCCACACTTGTTACAGTGGTCACCTTTCCTGCATTTGTTTCAAACCAAAATGTGCTTTCGGAAAGTCATCCATTCACGGTGGATACTGTACTTGTTTCCCTGTCACAGACAGCCACTGTAGAATTTGTAACTTTATAACACACTACTTGGGTAATCATCATACACGATACATAATTTCCATATTTGCAAGACTCGGATTTGATTGAATGATGAAGGCAGTATTAAGATAAACACAAATTTTTAAGATACTAATGCACAGCTAAAGAATACTACTGCCTCCATCAGCACCTGAATTAGGTGGAGGCATAAAAATTATCATCAGATAGATGAATTGTAATTCCAATACAGTCTTATCAAAAGAAATAATAATGCACACTTGTTTTCGGTACTACATAAAATTAATTCTTTTATAAAAAATAATCTGACATGCAATAAGTAAAAACATCATGTTCCTATGAATAAACCAAACTAAGCATTCTCTACACTGTAGCTTTTTCACATATTCAACAGAAGAAAATTGGGGAAATACACATACCCAGAAAAGACAATACAAAATAATTTCAAACATAACAATTCCTCGATAGTAATGTATGAGAAGCATGTTATTCTGACAGTGAAACAATCTACATCTATATATAACTTTTCGTTAGAAATAGTGGAATAAAATATCATATGTACAAAGAGATGGACTCCTTCACAAAAATAATATCATGCCCTTACTTTTGGTGACTTTAATTCTATAATTGCCATTCTTGCCAGCAAAACATTTATCACAATGGATATTTAATAGCAAGTGTGGTTTATTGAATATCTGCTACTTTACAAACTCATTGTCTAGCGGGAATGAGCTATAATTTCTTTTAACTACATGAAGACTTTTCTACTTTGGTGGAGGCATACATACTGTTTCAAATAACATTTCTCAATGGGTAAAAAAAAATGAAAGTGAAATAATTGTATGCAAATCAATAGTTTCTCAAAACATATCTAGAAAAGAACATTTTGAAAAACATTTACATCATGTAATATCTATTTCAAATACTATGTATGAAATCATTTGTTTTAAGCCATGCAAGTATCGGTTCCACTGGCAGGTGGAATAAGTAGGAGGGAATTAATGAAGTAGGAAATTGGTTCTACACATAGGATACACCAAACTACATGAGCAATTCCATGGCTTTGTCATGTCCGTTGTGCTAAAAGCGTATGCATGTCTTGATGCAATTCTTTGAAATTTGATATGTGTTTCATAGATATTATTTCCTACACATGTATTGAATTTCAATGAATAGCTGTCAAGATATTCACTTTTTTGTGTAATGGATATGACACTTTCATTCCCATGTGCCTGAGTTGAAGAGGCATCTGTTTCAGCAAATAATTCACCCAGGGTACAAAAAATCACTTGTGATAGGAAACTATTCAACGACACTTTATAACAGAACCCCTGCCCACTGAAGGAGTTTACAGAAGGCAGAGGGTCCATCACTACAGCGCATGGTTGATGGTGAAAATATAAAAAACCATTAATCAGAAAGAGACAATGATGAATAAATATAATGAAGATACCTCAGTGATACCACAGTCTGACATCCATGCTGTATTACATCACTATATATCAGTTGAGATCAGAGCTCATGATGTGTATAGGGAAATATGGAGGGCATGAAACATGTGAGGATTCTTTGTGACATCATTGCTTGCTGAAGGAGAATGTATGAAGCAGAGGATTTATCCGCCTTGATTGTAGATCATGGTGTGAATATACAAAGTTAAGATTCCATTCAACGATGCCCAATCATTGATACATAAATTACATCGGGTAATCAGTTCAGTTCATACTTCATGGTGTGAATAGACCTGTAAACTCCTTCAGCAGGCATGAGTTCCATCGGCTCAGCTGATAAATCATGGTTGATAAGACTAAATCCTGAATCCGTTCAAGGATGCCCCCATACATGTCTGGTGCATGAGTTCAATGGAGGCATCAGTTCAGCTCATAGTTCATGGTGTGAATAGAGGAAGGCATGTGGACAGGAATCACTTTATGAAGGCTGCTATGACAGCCCACATGAGGTCATTGGATCCTGACTTCTGACATAGCTCCTCTGGGTCTGAATCCAACAAGGTCTTCACTCTCTCCATGGCAACCTGAATAGTAAAGGAAGGAAAATTGTCATATCAGTTGAAAGGTATTTGATTGCACATATCTGCAAAGTTTGATCAGATTTTTGCCAACATTGAGAATCGTTCAGCTTATGACGCAAAAGAATCAGGTTTACAATATACATTATGATATACATTTATGTGTCTTGCAATTATATGCTGGACTAAACACCATGGAATTTACATAAATGTTCACTAATGATGTCTGCAAACCAAAAATAAACATTATTTGCTACAGATTACTTGAGCAAAAATTAAGATTAGAAAAGGGGGTCTGTGAAGCCAGGCACTTATTAGTGTAGCCATACAAGTGTAAATAATTCAGATACAGGTAACTACAGACTTTTAAAGAGGTTTGCTTGAGCCTTATTAAACTCATCTTGATTAAAAAATATTGTGAGAACCATTATAAGCATGACAAGGTTGGTTCAGACAACCTTGTTCAGACAATGCTATATAAATTGCATCTATTAACCCGTATTTATAGTATCTTCAAAATGAACTTTTTAACCAGGACTCATTTTTACAGTCTGTCTCTAATTCACAGAAACACCAGATGTGAGCAGCATTCAATAAATCAATAACAGTATAAATTATTTTGAGGTAAAATAAATTTCTCTCAATATGATCAAACAGCGTTGTACGATTCCTTGGACTCAAATGATTTTGAGTTGTCAAGCAAAGATAACTTTGTGGAAGAAGACCCTAAGTCCAATTTTAACCCTTGATTTCAATTGAACTAATTATAGGGGCAAAAGAATGATTGGACTTTCATCAAAGGTATTAAGATTGTCATAAATGAAGTCATATTGAAGATAAAGCACCTAAGAATTGAGTCTCGTCTGTGTTTGCATTACATGCAAACCAGCTGTCACATTATTTTAAGGTACCTTTATACAAGTGGGTTTTGCTATACATCCTTCAATAATTAAAAATTGTAAGCCTCATGTGTGCAAATTCATGTATGTTCATCTAAAGAGCACCTACATCTGACAGTGCCAGACAATTTCATCACACTAATAAAACAAGGGGAGTGTTATACAGGCTAATTATGTTGGTGCATGTGACAAAAAAAAACAGACAATGTGCGTACATTCAGAATCCTTTTATACAATTTAGAAACAGAAAATAATGTACATTCATCACATCTCTAGACAGGGCCTCCAGGCCCTCTGTCTGTGCTAAATCAGAAATAGATCCATGCGCATATTAATCCAAGTTTTGAAGAAAACAAATTCTTATCTTTTAAATGATCGCAGTTTCAGTAACTAGTATATAGGAATATGATGATGAATCATATGATAATTTGAACGTACATTTACAGCATTTGGAAGAGCAGAATGCGGAGATGCCAACCAAAAATCACATTCCCGCCAATTACATTTGGATAAGGGATACTGAACTCAATGGATATCAGCAATTTGTTGGAACATGAAAAAGCAAACCTGCATTTACGTGTTGCCATGAATTCCTTGAATTATTACACTATTTTCAATAGAAAACCATAATACGCGACACAATTTGGCAGGTGTGTCACTGTGGACTAAACGCATTTGATCTGGTAAATGAGGATGACAAAAAAACAATATCAGTGGACAAATTTTCCATGGAAACAAGTATGACACATAATACGGTTTAATGATGTTCTGTAACATCCATATCTCTTAGTGCCCCTTTATGAGCGAAAGAGGAATGAAAAACTAAGGAATATGATGTTGGTTGGCATGTCTAAGAAGATGATGAATCACACTCACTTCGTAATCTTCATCTGATAAGGGGGCGAAAGCATTTTCTAGGACATCTGATGAGTGAGCAAGGTAGAGTAAGGAGAGCATACGTCTTTCTAGGCGGAGGGGGTTGTTTGGCCATCGGTTCAGCACTGACTCTTGAACCTTCTTGATGATTCGTTGTTTGATAGCGCTGTCTATCACAGGATGTGTGGTCATGTCAAAGAGAACAAAGTTCTGCTTCTCTGTGGTCAGCACACCCTTGTCCACTAGATTCTTGGCCAGACGTTCCCGAACATTCCGGAGTTGGTAGCGTAGCTTCATTGGATTCCATGTCTCACCTAGATTGATGCAAAAAATAAATATTACAAAATAGATGTTCATTGGTGACTGTACGTATGTGGTACAATTTTCATATGGAAAACACACAAGGCTACATGAGCGACAATAAAAAAAGAATGTTTATACAAACAAGTGCCCTAGTATCCCCCCCCCCCAAAAAAAAAATAATAATAATGTGATTGCTTCCATGTGAGAAAAATTCAATCAAAATTAGGTTGTAGGAGGGATATTCCCAATACATAGGATGAGCTGTTGGACCTAAAATGTGGAGGGAGTAAATGACATACAATGAGCTGCCAAAACACCATCTGGGGGTTTAATCTTCCTAAATATTTTATTTCTCCTTCATACACTAATACAATAGGCCAGTTTAATAATAATAGATTCAAATTTATGCGCACTTCCTTCCAATGGGCATAGTACCCTGGCATTCTTCAATAGGTTAGTAACAATTGAAATACAATACATATTTGCATCTATTACACTTAGTAAACCTACTACTTGGAAAAACAGATTGTGTAGCAAACTGGCTTACATGTATATCTGAAAATGCAAGATGAGCAGAATTTATCAAGTTGGTAGGTTAAACCAAACATCATCATTGTTAACATATCACTAATTCTCTTACCACTAAGCAATTCTATCCAGTTCTGTACAGTTTCTGGTACAGGCGTCTCTTTTATATGCTTTAGTGCCTCATCAAGTAGGACATCACCAGTTGGAGTATCACTTTTCAGAATAACTTTCCTATTGAGTAGGCTACGCCTCCTCATGCCAGTCTTTTCTAGTTCAACTCTTCCTCGTAAACCCAATTCTATTAGCATACATCCCCTCAATCCTGATGATATGCAGTCATTCCAAAATGATGTGTATCCCTAAAAACAGGAATGAAAGAATACAAAAATCAATATAACTGTCATGAAAAATAGCATTAAAGTCAAATATATGCAGGTGCAATAAATGGGGCAAATTAAAACAAAAATATTACTTAAAAAAAACACCACAACAAAATCACAGTGTAATAGCAGCATATATATTGACAAATTTATTGATTGCGAAATTATAAAACGTTCGGTATGGTTCACATTCTTCTACCTGTTAAGTTAGGCCTAGCACAAAGAAGAATGTCTATGGCCAGGAAATCTTGGCGACACTTTTTTAAAAACATCTTATAGCCATAAAACTTGTCTCATTTGAATCTCCAAGGGACCCAACAAATTGACGATACCTATATTTTTCCAAAAGCTTTTAGAAAAGATTTGAACTGGAAATTAAAAAAAAAGTGCCTGTGTAATATGGTATGCTTTCTTTTCTACATAATTCTTCTGGGTGCCTAGGATTAGGAACCTGGGGCTGTATTCTGAAAGCTGTGTTATCTCGGTGTCTTCGGACCCGCCTATCTTATCTCTGACAACCAATCAAAATCAAAGTTCTATTCCCCTCTGAAACTCATTGAACAATGAAAAGCTTAGCTAAAGCCCCTGTGTAACACAGTAGAAATATGCAGAAACGCTTTGCGTACTACACGATAATTAATTATACTAATTATCTCTCTCTCTTGTTGTCCCACTGCTTGTCTTTGGCGATTATCGGGTTGTCCAACATAAATTATGCATGTACAAAAGTATGATTAAGAGGCTAGATCCAGAGCACTACAGCACCTCTTATGAATTTTAGATAGATGTAGAAGAAACAGTTTAAGAAGAATACTATTGATATCCATAGGCAGTCTTGTATCATGTGGCAAAATTACTAATTGTGTGAACAGGTACAAATAATCTGCAGAGGTGGGGACTTGTTCAAAGTACTGCGGGTGGTATCCACAGGCAGTCTTTGAACTCGAGTTCATCTCTCATGTCTTCAGGAAAATGCAAGATGCCACAACATGCTCAACTGTCTCATCCTCAACCTTGCAGAGTGGACAGAGTAGGCTATTCTCTTTGCCCATCTTACATCTTCTGACTTATACCATGTAGGTGCCAGAGAGGAGTTGAGCTCTAACAATCAATGCTAGCCTGATATCAATCATCCTGCACAGGTCCAGAGGAATACAGGTGTTTTACCCTTATGTTGGTTTTCTAGAATTTCAGGGATAATTTTGTGCTCAAGGACTCCTCAATCCGCTCCCCAACCACACCTGAACTTGGCACTTGACTATGTAGGGGGCGAGTCAAGAACCAAGTTGAGATAAGGCAGATGAAACATGGACAGCAGATCCTTCAACGCTTTGTGGAGTGTTTGTTTTGAGCTCATGTCCAAACGATTCATCATGTTTCTTCAGTTCGCAGGTAAACGTAATTCCTAAAAATCTACATAGAATATCTTTTTGAAAGTCTGTTTTAGTTTTTCATAACCTATTTCCTAACAATGTTTAATATAAGAAAAATGGCTTCCATCGCGGAGATAAGACAGCTCAGCTCAGTTAGGCCTAGCTTTAGCTTAGGGAGTGTCCTAAATAAATCTCTATGCAAAATTAATACTAGTTAGAAAAGGATAAGACACTTTTCAGAACACCAATTATCCTATCTCTTCTGCGCGTAATATGTTTTAATGGTGCACAGCTCAGGGGAGATAAGACAAAACTTACAGTATCCAATAAAGTTACCAGTGTCCCATCAAGTCCTACAAAAATGCATGTGTTTTGCTTAGGCTTTGATAGGACATGGTGGGAAACAGGAAACTTTATTTCTGTCCATACTGGAGGACACCGAAATAAGACAGTTTTCAGAACATCAATTCATTGTTGTTATGTCTTTAGGAGAAAAGATAATATTTTGAGACAAGATACCTGGTATGATGGGAGGTTGCACGTCTGCGCACCTAGACTTTAAGCTTAAGCATGAAGTCAATGAATATCCAATTCATATTTAATCTGATATTATCACAAATATCCTCAAGATTATGTGTGAGAAATATATCAGCAAAATCTGACCAGGAACAATATGGCGCTAATGCACTTTGCTTTGGTATCGTATCCAGCCAAACCTTAACCCTAATTCTAAGCCTGGATTACCCTAAGCCTAACCCTAATCCTAACCCTAAACCTAACACTAATCCTAACCCTAAACCTAACTGTCTAACACTAATCCTAACCCTAAATCCTAACCCTAAACCCTATAACATATATGATGGGGTCACATTAATTTGTATCCTTTTTCTAGAGCATTTTTGGATCGTGGTACTTAGCACAATATATCTCCTAAAATACAAAATTATTTCTTAAAATCTTGGCACGGAATGAAACTAGATATTTCAGGCTTCAAACATTTCCAAAAATAAAATTAATCCACGAAAGAATCACGGAGATATCGCGATATCAAAATTCGATTGACNTGTGGCTGTATCCAAACCCTTGTCTTTTGGATACAGCCACACGTTTTGAGAAATTATAATGCTTATATCTCGGGAATGAAGTAATGTGAAATCACGATAAGTCTTTGTAAATTTATATTGAAATAATAATTATGCATAAACCCTGTCAAAACCCCCAAATAAATCCCCAAAACGAAAATAAAATATTAGGTTTTTACCTTTTCAAACGGTGTCTGAAATGAAAGACTATATAGCTCTATTCACTTTGTACATACACGCGTGTGGCGGTATACACTGCCTATATTTTACTGTTCTATATTTGCTCAGAAATAAGGTGCGTGCCTTTATAGGCTTCCATCATACTGTTCTATATTTGCTCAGAAATAAGGTGCGTGCCTTTATAGACTTCCATCATATATATTTTTTTTTGCATTTTTCTGCCAAATTTTTATTTCTCAATAATCTTCAGATATCAGAGTATTCTACATCAATTAATTAATACCAGACTTAGGCTGGATACCGGCAAAGTGCATTAGCGCCAAAATATTTGGGTCCCTTCTCCGCACCCCATTCACTTTACACGCGGTTGGACATTTTTCACCCGGCGTGCGAATTACATCGCATATGTCAATGAGGCACAGATGAGCAACCTGGCCTGGCGCAGAGGAGGATGCCCAAGGCCATACCATACCTTCCACTTCCAGAATGCCACCCCAAAACTCTTCCTCCACTGCACTTGTCAATGTCATGACTCATGTGTCAGAGATCATTTGAGAGTTTAATTTTAAATCAGTTGTCTTGTAAACAAAAATGAATATAGGATTCTATATGATCTACTATATCTTGATTTTAGTTTTGGAAAAGTTAATATCCGTAAGCCCACTTTATTGTTTTACCTCTCTATCTTTCAGACCCAATAATAAAACCTCTTCCATCAGCGTTAATCTCGTTTCCTTTGACTCAGTGTCGTCTTCCTCGACTTCATGATACGCATCTTCGTCCATTTCATTATTCGATTTTCCTCCTTCAGCGCCTCTCGACGAAGCAGCAGAATGTCTTTGAACTAAAGTACTACCCCTCTGTGTCAAGGTAGTCATGATTAAAAATCAGATATTTCCACAGATCCTTGTTTTAAAAATGTAAACTTTGTCGTCCTTCGTGTAAAACAACACAGACACCCAAAATGGCTCCTTCCATGGAAAATGACGTCAAATTGATGATTGAAAGCGACCGACAGATGGCGCTCGAGCGAGCCCGAGCAACATTTTTCACTGAGCATTTGACAATTAAAGTAAACTACCAAAAGACTTTGGTTTCCCTTTATTCTCAAAAAAAAATCTAAAAAGGGGGTTGTGTATATTACAATTTTTACATACTCCTACAGGCTTGCATGCGTTATCTGAAAAAAAGGGCTCCACTCCCCCCCCCCCCCCCCCCCTCCAGTTCTGCGGTCCCTGTCAGCATAAACAGAGTGGTACGTTTATGGTTATATTGAGTGTCTCTTGCTCATGCTGAAAAGTGCAACCATTCTGAAGTGGTACTCCTTCCTTCTGTGTTTTTGGCCCCGTAAAAATGGCAAACCCGGCGTGCACCCCAGTAGAGTATATCAATTTAGTGTCTGCGCCTTATAAATATGAATGAATAAAATAATAATAAATAATGAATTATCTAATCATTATTATTTTTCGGCAACAAACGGTTTTCCAAAAACGTAATTTTCAAGAGCACTTTACCCCGCCCAGCTGCCGGATTGAATCTCGTCAGATTTTTAAAAAGTTTCCCGGGATGACACAATTGGACCCCTTGGGAAATTGCACCTTAGGTGCTGGTCAGTTCGGGCTTAGCCTAGCCCTGAAGTTGGCCCCTTTCCTGGACCCGCCCCAGTTTTCAGTCGAAGATGAGTAAGTTTTCATCCGAGTGACTATATAAATCATTCTTTCCTGAAGGAATCTTACTCTTTTTTCAGTCGAACAAGCTCGCCCTTATATTTACAATTAATATGCAAATTATGATATCATCACAAAAGTCTCAAATGTGCTTAGCACCGTGGGGGGGGGGGGGGGGGGG